>JAMKCH010010172.1:0-198405 GCA_023653785.1 Ophioderma brevispina | reverse complement strand
TGTGATTTATGTGGAAGAGATTGATTCAATCAGTAGTGTGGCGATTTATACCCCCTAGATCTCATAAATACTCACACTGAAAGAATCATTCCTAAAAAGTGGCTAAAAAATATTTATTTCCAACTAATGAGCAAACCAGGGTATTAAGAGGTATAATGCTTTTAGAACAAACGTAATAATCTATTGCTAAAATCATTCAATAGCTATGGATTTAAACTTTCAATTTATATTAATAGATTCAATACTGAAATACAACCAAAAGTGCCAAATTTAAAACAACCCACTTACCATATATTGATGACGGTAATGTGCCTTGAACTGGGAACAACCTAAACCACATAGACATTGCACAAAGGACGTTTGTGTTTGAAAGACATGGCCCACATCAAGGGGATTATGTATTCTATATTTGCTATTGGGTTAAAAAATTTAAATTGGACATTTCCGTACTTTATGGTATGGACGCCCTCAATTTGGTCAAAACTAAGATTTGTATACTCTTTCCTCAAATTAATAACCCTTTAAACAGTATTATGGGTGCAAATAAGATTAGTTATATGGAAAACCACTTTGGTTATTCCAATGCCTTATGTTGCAACAATTTAAACACATAAAATGTACGCTTCAACCGGTGTAAACCCTTGATGTCCACGTCCTTTATTTTTGTGTGTAATTGCCTAAATGTTGTTGATTTACTAGTGGTATGCATATTAAAACGGATACATTAAACTGACAATGAAGGGCAAAAGGCTAGGAACTTACCGACGGACTTGAACTAGGGCCCCTAGACTTAGTAAAAACTGTTTTAGTGTTCAATACAGAACCATCATCCATTTCAGTATTATAGCCAAGAAGGGGAATTTCGTATTTTGCTTTAAATTTCCTTGTGCCTCTTTAGTTTAATGTGGTAATTATACATTTAGTTTTTACAAGTGTGCGGCTTGCAACCAATGCTGGTACTGAGGGGAAACTTTGCAGCGGGGAACCTGAAGATCACAGCGCCAGTGTCGCGAACGCACCACAAGAATCCAAAAATAGCCGGCACCCAGCCTTCAAAGCTATTTCAAAGTCAATTGTGGCACTCCTGTAGGCGCGCCCATGCATACGATTTTGGAAATGCCCTAGCTATTGACATGCTGAATCTATTGCAAATGGTGCAGAGAAGACTTGAGGTCTGCTGAAAAAGATTCCGATGAAGAGGGACAGTCCATTATCAGCGGGTTGTCGGTAATCTCAGAACTTGGATTCACAACAGTGGCTTCACGACCTGAAGAGTTTGAGGGTAAGGTGCACGCTGTATTAAACGATTTTGATCCGTTTGTGCAAGCAAGGATAATGATGATACATCATACATGATGATTAAAGCATCTTGATGAAGACGATATAGCTGCAAAGACATACTCTCTGGTACCCTTCACTTGACAGAGGATGACTACCAAATTCCCCCCCAGGTGGGCTTTGTGGGCCCCTGACGGCATTCAAGGTCTTAGCAGCAAAGGCCTTGGGTGACGTCACTAGAGGTATCATCCAAATTACTGAAGCAGACATGTCTCCAATGCGGAGAAGTTTGGCACGCGGGGCTCAATTTAGAATGTCGAAGAGGGTCAACCAATTTTATATGACCTTAGAAGCAACGACGAGCTTTTGTTCAGTATATTAGCCCGACAGCGGCAGGCATAGGGGGTACAAGAATGAAATCCCACGGAGTTCGTTACGATCTATTTGACGAATACCTGCCAAAATGGGAATTTCAACCACCCGATACAATGCGTAGGGATTTGGCTAGTAGATAACCCTACACTAACTGGCTACAGAGTCAACTGGGACCCAATGCTATCAGAAAGTCCTCCGAATACTAGCTTCTCCGAAGAAGATGATGAAGTTGTGTTATTGCATAGGCACTGATCGTTTCCATTCGGTTGCATGGGATTACCCTAAAGGTTAAGCAAGCATCACTACCACAAGTCCATGCATTGTTATGTTTCATGGATACATATCGGATCAGATAAAGAAGGTGATAACATGTTTGAAAGCTGACCGTCTTACACGGCTTTTGTGGTTTTGGCATTGTTGGACTGGGGTGAGATTTTGAGGTGAAATCGTTGTGTCAATTGATCGCATCTTCATTTCCAACATAGCGATTATTCGGGAAATCACACCCTTACTGTAGAGCCCTTAAGCCAGTTCTCAACCGTGCCTCAACAAAAAGTGTTCGACAAGCGTTTCTCAAGCTATAAATTGGTATGGATTTATTTCCATATGCGAAGTAGGATGGCCCGGGAATCGGCAGGATTAACGAACGCACTGGTGCACTCATTGCCTGCTCAATTGCATCCGTCTAACTACATTCAAATCGATGAAGGGTAGAGGGCAGGCGAGTAAGTAACCAATCCCGTGTTCAGTAATATTGAATGCAAAAAGATTTGTGGCGTGGTCCGTTTTCTTGCAAGAATATAAACACATGATATGGTTGTAAGTTGATCTCTAAAAGCTTAGTTCATGGCAATGAGCAAGCCCATCGAAGGATGTTCATCTCTGTCGATATGGTAATATGCAATGCACAATTAAAATGGTGAATATGGATCATTCAGCTCAATTCGGCGTGGTGCCAGAGGAATACAGGCCCTCAGCAAGTTAAAGCTTTCAATAAAGTCCAAAGAAATCGAGGGACTTCAACTACGTGATTCCGAAAGGAGAACTTAACAAAGGTTGCCCCGTTCCAGTATCGGAACGACGAAAACATTCGCAAGGAACTTGTCCCGTGGTATGGGAGGCAATGGGATCAGAATGGATTACCAGTGATGACACAGGAGTTGAACTAGAGTTTGTCTAATTTCCAAGCATGTAACGCCGTATGCATACCTTTTATTTGGTGGTCAGCTCAACTGAGTATGCTGTGGATGAGATATGATTCAGCCCAAGCAGATAGAGGGGTGACAGGGCGTGGAGGCGAGTGATTAGAGAATGTGAATAGAAGGAATGGTGGAGATAGGATGAAAAGGATAAGAAGTGATGAGTGGCTAATTTCATTCCAGTACTAGATACTTTGTAGCTTCAAGATTCTCCTACAACGAATACAAACTAGATATAAGATCTCAGCCTCACTTAACCAACTCTAACACCTTTGGATGGAGGTCCCCTGGACATCCTTAAACTATATGTCTTACACGACGGGCTGTTGAGTTTGTTTCGGT
Source organism: Ophioderma brevispina (assembly GCA_023653785.1). Lineage (NCBI taxonomy): Eukaryota > Metazoa > Echinodermata > Ophiuroidea > Amphilepidida > Ophiodermatidae > Ophioderma > Ophioderma brevispina. The sequence continues at coordinate 195,211 of JAMKCH010010172.1, read as the reverse complement.
AGGTCGGTTTCGTTACGGCCTTGGACGACCCCCTTCGTGATTGCCGGACAACTCATCTTCCCTTTAAGCGGGTTTTGTTGGCCGGGTATCCCCGTCTACAGAAGGGGTGGTGGTGGTTCTCTGTTAAATTGTTGTACCCTACTAAAACCACCTTTTACGGATGCCAAAGGATTTTAATGCATGTCAAATCAATTTTAGGTCCTTTCATAAAAAATAAGCCTCTACAGGGTATAGATGGGGCAGGTGATCCTTATAGATTGGTATGATGATTGGATGTCTAACCACCCCCTCAGAGACGTATCAAACAGCAATTGGGACGTTGTGATTACCCAGAACGTGATTTGATATCAAGGAGAATCGGAGATCCTGAATGTTTTACTAGTAGAGCCTACCCTACACAGGTGACTCACAAACGCACTCGTGAAACATGCAGGGAATGGCCCGGCTGCATGCTGGATTCACGGCCTGGGGTTCGTTCGCAAAGCAGTCGTAAGACTAATCGAGGCCCTAGTGCGACGTAAGTACTATAAGATTTTTCTCGTTCGTGAAACTGGACGTAGGCTACGTGTTGTTATGCGTACGCCAGATTTACGATCAAAACTACGTGTGGTCCGAGTACCACGCTAACGCACTCGTAGTGTGTGGGATGTTGACGGATCGGTCTGATTTTCGCATTTCATCCATCTTGTTAGCAATCGATCATGGTAAACAGCATTATATTCCAGAACAGAAAATGAAGGGAAGACACAGCCCTGAACGAAAAATAAGATATTATAACAACCCCTTAGAAATCTATATTTCAGACCAGGAGTGTCGATGATGCTGTTACAATGCAAAAACAGGATAGTAAAATTTTTAGAATCCCTTCTAAACTCTATTTGCAGCAAGTGTTGTTGATTAACATATCTAAACATGTTTAATATGAAGACATGTTTAGGCATTGACATTAGGGTTTACGACATTTGACCGCCAAGTGTTTAGAGGATTGGACATATTTACAAAACCTAAACACGTAAATTGCCCACAATATTCTAAGCACTGTTTTTTCAGCGTTGAGTCTTGCCCACCTTGATATAGAGGGCTATAAAAAAAATAAATAAAAGCAACAAAAATTATTTTATAGGAAAGTCACAAATCCTCGTTTTTTTAAGAATATGTCATTTATCACATGCGGTCTGGTGGCGTGAATAATGATTGTAATGCGCAATTGAAAACAATTCGGATGCATAAATTAACAAAACAGATTAAACATGTTAAGTTAAGAAGATAATCATTGTCAGTGATGCACGCATGTAATAATTACCTCCCATGGTCCATCAAAATCACATGCATCCCTTTCCACACAGATTGACTCATCTATCCATGTCACGCATAGAAAAAAATTTTAGGAAGAAAGAAAAAAAATAAAAGAAAGATAAGAAAAAGCATGAAAGAAGAGCGATATCAAACTCATAAGAATCAAGCTGACTCGGAGATTTCGAGGATGGTGTCCTCAATTTTCTACAATCGTATTTTTGTAAGTAATAATGCTGATCCACATACTAATCGATGTGTGACCTAGCTACCTGTAATAAATTTTGTTGTATACAGTAATACATAGCCTATGTACTGTTTACTTACACACCATGTTTACTACATCAAAACGAAAATAAATCCATTTTCTCTAAATTTTGGTGCAATACTATTAGGGACTATTTTAGTTAGATGACTAAATAATACAAACAAAACACCAGCTTTGGAAAATCTCTGAGCGGATTGTAACTTTTTGTCACTTAGGCTAATTCACAGGTTTGTTGAACTCTTTACAAAATCCGTGTAAGTCTATATTAATTTTATCTCTTGCCATCTTCAATGGATTAATATGGACCTTTCTTAAGGTTGGCTGCAGGCATTTACCTTGCCGAAATATGCATTCATTGTTATCATTATAGGATATAGCCTAAAGTACTTTTATTTTTTTAATAAAATTAAAAATATTTTTTTGTCTTCCAACCTACAAGAATAGACTCCTAATGAGAAAAATAGGCGAACCTCGGTGGTTTGAAGCCATTTTCTTTCTGTTCCGGTGTGGGCCTATCTAATATCTATCGTAAGTACGAAGGTAATAGTAACAAGATAGGCCTATGAGTTGTATATTAATTGATTGATAATTGTACTTCAATATAATCTAATTGAACGCAGTCTCATCGACCGCAGGACTTCTAAAATACGCCCAGGGTAGTCGGTTACTTATTCAATTCATGGTCTATGCTCACCCGAAAACACACGTCGCTGTAAAATCGTGCATCGTTTAATATAGAACGGCATTCCACAAACCATCGTACTAATTGCACCCAGATTACACCCAAACAGACGACACGTAATAATGATTCCTAAGTTCTGCGGAGAGGTGTCCTCCCGCCCGTCTAACGTCCATGTTCGCAAAAGCACGTAAGTCACAACTTGTAGAAATCGTAACAAGCTCTCAGCATAACTACGTATTACTTCCGATTCAAGTGTCGGGACGAACCCCAGGTTACGTTGAGTTTAGCCAGCGCTCAACATAGGAATGCACAAAGGTTCGTAATATGAGGTTCATATTACAATTTCACTAGTACTTTCACTAAAGTCCAAGAGATCATTGACTTTGTCCACTAACTGACTAATTTGTGGCAATTTCAACAATTTCACATACTAAAATTATAAAACTACACGCACTGTAAATTCCGTTACAGCAGCAGCATTGAAACAGCGGATGTCATAAATCTGCTTCGAGCCAATGCATCTACTCGTTCTTAGTCAGTTTTACTACGTAAATCGTTTGGGAATCCCACCTTTACAAGAAGTTGCGACTTTCCCAATATTTCGATTAGTAGGAGCTTTTGTTTTTATGATGATTGTGAGTTAAAATGGACGGTTCATAGTTATTCTCGATTTGAGGTTTAATCGGAGGTATTGTTTTTGGTTCTGGGTTTTGGGCTTTTCCGGAATTGTCCTTCGGGAGCGGGCGTTCCCTGAAGACCAAAATAAAATACCTCCGAAGGAAAAAATAACCGCTCATCATTGCACGACATAAGCAGCTGAGTTGTTTTAAAATGTTTTTCGGCTAGAGTGTACAGATAAAATATTGCGTGGCTCAAATCAGTGCCTTCGAATATACCTAAATTTGCCACAGTTACAAGGCAAAGTACGGTCTTTTGGCCAAATGGGTCATATGGGGCAGGGCTGACGGTAAAAGTCACTATCAGCGATTTCTCAAAATGTGAACAAAAAGTGCGCCCCTACCTTTCATCCAAGTCCATTTTTTTGCAGTTGTATTGAAAATTGTTGTTTGTAGTAAAGACCGCGGTAGTGGCCTAAGGTAACGATATTTGTCAAGAAATGATGATTATGCTTAACTAATAAACGTCTGGATCCGACTTTTATTGGTCTAGAAATGTCGAAAAATGGCTTCTTCAAGGAATTAACATACTGAAGTAGTGGCGGGGGTAACTAGTTCTGGCTCGCCTAAGGGGGGGGGGGGGGGGGGGAGGAGGAGGAGTTGGTGAAGAAGAGTGTAATATTTTCTGGGATTAGAAACACGAAAAATGGTTTTAGAAAAAGATGCACGCAATTATTACCGATGAGGGTAATGTAGTAATAAACCTCACAGAACTGACGCATGCCGAGTAGATTACTGTGAATGAAATATATACAATCAAAAGATTAGGTGGATTAATGTTACAAGAGTTTATTGAAGGTGGTAATATTCCAACATATGAGGATAACGCTGATAAACTTAACTGTGATGGGAACCTTGATTATGTAGCATGTTGTTATGTTCTCAATACTATATATAAAAATAAATTCTGGGGAAATGCCGGTTGTCACGTGATTGGATCTCAATTTTTTAACAGATATGGTCATTTTATTGTCTGAGATTGAATGAAGGTTTGATTTTTAAAGGTGAAATGTCGGTTTCCCCAAAGGAAGGCAATCATTAGACTTTTAGAAAAGAAGGTTAAATGTGCAAAATTACGAAGGAGACCCATGTCTATTAGCACCAACTATAAGAACTCAAAAGCCCTTTCAATTAGGCTTTGTAAGGTGATTTTAAGTCTTGATTCATTGTTCTGAGTGATTTTGTAAAAGGAGATTCATTTGGTTTGAAATTGAGGACACTTTCTGATTTTAGGGATGATACTAAGTTTATATAATAAATTATCATATAAGCCCTTAATTTAATTGATTGAAAAGCGTTTGATTCGGTAGATGGAAATTTATATATAAAACCATTTGGATCGTATGGAATTCAGTCCAATGTTATTAAAGCATATTAAAGCATTTTATACAAATATTAGTTAGCTGTATTATGTGGCGAGAGCGGGGTACGCCAGGGCGATCCCTTGAGTCCGTAATTATTTATCCTTAGCGATTTAGCGTTCCTTTCATGTAAAATTGGAAAAGTAGTAAGCCTGATTCTTGGAATAATAAATTGAGGTACGTCAAAAAGAAATCAGTATGAGATGATACCACATGTGTCTCATATAATAGCAAATGAGCAGTCAGCGCTCTAAATTTCTTGCCTATACGAAATGCCTTGTCTCAAGTATCCGTTGCAAGAAAGACCCATCCTGAAAGAAAACAAATAATGAAAGTTGGGGAAGGGCTTAAAAGACTAGTGAATGATAAGTCTGTAAAATTATCATAGGTTATTATTTGCCACTGTAAAATTGTCAGAAAAGGAACAAAACAGCAGTGTTCGAAGATATGACTAGTCATTCAATTACGTGTTGTAGTAAGTGTTCGTACGGAAGGTAATTACAAAAATATCAGATTTTGTATAGGTTGCTTTCAGTCTTATCACTTGCAGGGTGTGTTAGAATATCTATACCCGTTACAGACTTGCAAAAATCTGATTTTTGATGATTTTTTCGATTTTCCGACCTGTATAATGAGCAGGTAAGATAATTCGTTTTGATATTTGATATGTGGATTGCACGTGGGATTCCTCCTAATTTATTTAATTGCAGTGGAGGAGTTTAATCGCTGCTATTCCTACCTCTTGAGAGTGGTTTTGTTGCTAATGATGACGAGTTTCAGAATATGACTACAAGGATGATCTATCAGATTATTATTCCCAGCTTTTTTTTTTAATTCCTACCTTTCAAACTAAATATGAAATGGAATTTAATATAAATCAGGATGAATGGCTTATTAAAAATGTATATGAAACTAAAAGTCAGATCTTTCAATATAAGATCAATATGAATTGTCTTATCACAAATAGCATGTGATTACAGAATGAATATTATTAATACTAATTTATGTTCTTTATGTGAGAATGAGGTCGAAACAAGGAAGTACGTGTTTTTGGTGGCATGATGTAACAGGTAAAGCTAGGTAACACAATAAATTTGCACTATAAGTCCATTCTTTTGGATGATCTTTCTAGCTAGAAGCAGCAGCGAATTTACGGAAAAGGGTCCTGTCAGCAGCATAAGGTGGAGCTGGGGCCCTTTAACATCACAAACCGATGCAATGTCGCACTTTAGTGCAACTCTAGGGGGTGTCTGAGGTGGGGGATGTAATTTTGAAAATCTGGTCTTAAAATGGTCTTTTTTACAAAAAAAACAGAGCCCCATTTTCACGAGTGAAATTAGGGTGATTTTCATGGCCCCACCAACAATTTTCAGGGGCCCTTTTTGTATCAGCCTCAAGTTCCCCCGATTTTAAGTGTTTGTGAACGGTTCCTAATTGATAATAAGGGACCTCATGCAAGACGATTTTGCGAAAACATGTCAACCCCTGGGCCTATCGCATTTTGGTATAGAAAATTTTGGGAAAAAATAAACACCGAGGCCATGATTGTTTTCTTTTTTTTTTTAATGTTTTGGGGCCCTGGGAGCAATATTTTAAGGGGCCTTGTCATCAGCTGCTGACACTGCTGACTCTTAAATCCGCCACTGGCTAGAAGTCAAGACCTGTTGCTAAATCTCTGCCTTCTTATTAAGCAGTTGGCTTGAAATCCGTGTATTAAAGACAAGGCAGTACTTTTTATTTTATTCTGTAATGTCCATACGTGCGCATCATAATTCCGACTTGAGATCAAAACACCTTTCCGTGCGAGTATCCCAGATTTATAAGCGTAATATTGTGCACCGTGACCTGTACAGTTTGACCTCAAACACTAATATTATTGATCTTTTGTTTATTCTGTACTGGTATAAACCACAATCAGCTGTTTAGTGTAGCTTTTGAGTCATCATCGCTCTTGTCTATGTGGGAGATGGTACTGATACAATTTTCCTCAAATACTTCAAGTTAAAGTACTTGTACATAGTGACCTTTGATATATAAGCTAAAAATGCATTTCCACTTATTCTTTTTATTCTTTCGCATTATCGCTGCTGTAACACCAGTAGGAAATGGAGGAGAAATGAATATGAATTATATGTGTAAGACAAACTTTTCTCTTTTGACTTTTTTGTATTTTATGTGTATAATAGACGCAGTTAGTACTTCTGCGGAAAAAGGAAAACATGAAGAGAGTATAACGCCCTAAATAATACATTGTGAGTCAATGGAAAAGCTCGGTGGAAAAGGTACCTTTCAATTACAACACTGTAGCCACTGCTGTCATTATCTGTGCAGGTATCACACTAACCGGGATTTCCTTAATCATGCAATCATCCAATGGCGTATGACAGCTTTCACTTAAATGCATATGACATACAGGTAGTTATATCGTATACATTAGAGAAATGATGCATGCTGTCAGATCAAATCGCTGTTGTTCCCGTTGGCTCAGGCTCGTCTTACCCTCAACTTCATCACTAGTCCCAAATCACATGCACACCTTGCTTGCCATACTGAAGAACGTACTTAAATCGTATGCATTAAAGCTACGACGCATGCTGGCCGATCAACTTGATGGATCGGGAATGCGGAACATGCACTCGTGACTCGATGACTCAGACTGAGGTCAAACATAATTGTTATGGTGTTGCCTCGCTGATTTACTGACAATGCTTGATAAACTGGAAAAAACTGATAATATAATTGAGTGAGTATATCATCGCAATACATGTGAATATATTGCATTATGCTTGTCATACATAATATAGATAGGTAGATAGATAGATAGATAGATGATAGATAGATAGATAGATAGATAGATAGATAATAGATAGATAGATAGATAGATAGATAGATAGATAGCTAGATAGATAGATCGATAGATAGATAGATAGCTAGATAGATAGATCGATAGATAGATAGATAGATCGATAGATCGATCGATAGATAGATCGATCGATAGATAGATCGATAGATCGATCGATAGATAGATAGATAGATAGATGATGGATGGATGGATGGCTGGATGGATGGATGGATGGATGGATGGATGGATGGATGGCTGGATGGATGGATGGCTGGATGGATGGATGGCTGGATGGATGGATGGCTGGATGGATGGATGGCTGGATGGATGGATGGCTGGATGGATGGATGGCTGGATGGATGGATGGATGGCTGGATGGATGGATGGCTGGATGGATGGATGGCTGGATGGATGGATGGATGGCTGGATGGATGGATGGCTGGATGGATGGATGGATAGATAGATAGATAGATAGATAGTAGATAGATAGATAGATAGCTAGATAAAAATATTGTGCGACGCGGCCCACTCTTTAACAAAAACTCATATCGAGCCCATACCTCTTGGGCGCATTCACCCTTTTATCATTATCATACGCATGATCCGATATTATCGCGTATCGGACACCTCAAAGTATGATAATGAACAAACTTGGTATGTCAATAGTGGTAAACACAAGTATTACTTATGTATATTGCTCCATTTGTTTGGGTAGAAATGCATACTGTGAAAATTTATATTCTTTGCAAATAGTGAGCGCAAAAGCCAAGAACCGTGAAATTCTAGTTCTAGAAATATCTTGTAATTAGTTTTCTTGATGTTGAGAGATAATCTATTTAGTTTAAACGAGTTGGGAATACTAATTAATTCATTATTTTTAATTAAGTCTGTTTTAGAATCACGTGAAAATAAAATATTTGCCTCATCTGCAAATAAAATCAGGTACTTTGGAGCATAGTGCGAGATCATTAGTGAGAGATCATTACTAATAATAATAATAATAATAATTATATAATAATAATGCCTCTGATACCATAAAATATCATGTTTGTAGTATCAAAGGCTTTACGAAGATCAAAGGTCAAGAAGATACCGATGGCACGGTGAAGTTTGTGGTCAAGATTTTGGGCTAAAATAAAGTTCATTTATTGCCATGAATGTCGATCTTTTGTGCCTTAAAGCGCACTGGCACATTTTCACAAAATATGAAATTTCTTCAATTTGCTCTCAAATGATAGTCTAGGCCATTGGACGAACAAAGATATATTTTACGCATAAAAATAACATACCCCAAAACAGATAAGGACATTGATATGAGGATAAAGAGATCCAGGTAATTTGTAGGCCAACCTTTAAGTTTTCCATAACTTTAATCAACAAATGTGCATATTACATGAATATTTTTGACTCGTACTCACTGATATTAAAACCACAAAGGTTATAGACCGATCAAACAGTGTGCATAGCGTGGGAAACGTGCATACGGCGTGCGTGTTCTTGTGTTAAACGCCATTTTCGTCGTCTGCTGAATTTAACGTCGCCGGCGACGTTAAATTATAAAATCGTTCTATTTACCCATAAGGAAGCTGATTTTGTCTTAATCATTTCGGGTGAGGGCTTTTGTATATAAAAGCCTTACAACCATGCAAAATATCGATTTTGAAAAATCTTGAGGGCGCACTGTTTTTCAATGTGCCAGTTTCTCTTTTAAACCAAATTGATGAGATGTCAATATATTGGGACGGGTTATGAAGTCAAAAATACGACAATCTTTTCAAGAAGCTTGGAGATAGCTCGTAAAATCGAAAGAGGTCTGCAATTAGTAAAATCATTGTTATCGCCAGCTTTGAAAAATTGCGTATCAATAAGAATGGAAATGAAAGTATTATAAAAATATGGGCGAGGACATCATTGATGAAAGGAATAATTTGTTTTAGAGGATAATACTGATGCTGCTGCTGTTTCGACAGAAGCTATTCTGATTATTAAAGGTGCTTGTTCCGATTTATGTGTATTGTGTTCTCTACTTGATAAGCTTTGATATGAGAGCTCGGCACTTGCACATAACGCCCCATCAAGTACGTGTGAAACAAACTTGCGTTTTGATGGTAGACGCAATAATGCATGTTGCAAAGCCCTAATCAATACTGTGCTAATATTGATGGTTAACCACTAAAACGGCGGTTTTTCGTTCATATCTTGGGAATGAAATGGATTTGAGGGCTCAAATTTCAGGACGACAATGAGAAAAATACGGCCTTTCATTTGGTACCAAAATTGATACTACTTCCGGGTAAATCAGGGGGGTCCCAAAGACGATCGGAACACGCACCTTTAAATGATGTTAAAGGTGGTACATAATCACTAGGCGGGTCAGATATATTATCAGCAAGAGTTTTACCTGTTGGCAAGAAAATGTTAATGTTATTGGAAATTGCATTAAAAATTATCGAATTGCACCAGAAAGTCATTGTGATTGTTATAGTCAGGTGCACATAGATATGCCTAGCTGTTAGGATGGGAGGATGGGATAACTTCAAGGTTTGACACACATTGTTGATACAAACACGCGTGTCGCTGGAGAACGTTAATGAATTTTTTTTTTTACTTTGTCTTCTTGGTGTTGGTTAAAATGCTTTCTCGATTGCTCTATCGTAAGACTGAATTCAGTTCCCTTTTAATTTTTTTCATATTTTTATATGCCCACCCCTACAAAATATCCTTACCACATCCATTTTGTTTCAGAGTCTTAGTTTAAAGGGTCCCCTGAAATGAGATGATAAACCTACGTACTCCAAATCTTTGTGAGACCTTCCATTGTAATAAACAGGCCAGATAAAGAATACACTACCAGTGGCATCAATTTGTGAAACTGGTTTGATTATCAGTCAGTGTCATGAATGATTCACACCAGTCACCTGGAATTTTCTATACTCCCCTGAAAAATCATGGCTCCACAAAGGATTTCATCATCAACCCAATATGAATGCTATCTGGTCCCTCCGACATGTCCTAGTAGACGGACACAAACCCCATCAATTGATTCAATTCTATTTGCCTTTCCTGGGACCTTTAAGGAAATTACATACAATGTTTTTTTTTAATTTCACAGTCGGTTGGAAGCTAGACGAAGAAGTCATTGATTTTAAATTTGGCCATGTTGGGCGATGTGGAAACCCCACTCGTTTTAAGGAAGATGCATTGCAGTTCGTGCGGAGTACCTAAGTACTGCTCGAAAAGATGCGGTAGCTTGATCAATACATACACCCCCAGAAGTGAATAATGGAGACCCATACAATGTTTCAGTCCTAAATGCAAAGCTTCTGGCCAAAAGAGGTAAAGGCAATAAGAGACGTTGTTATGTTTTTAGTGTTTTTTTTAGAGTATTTTTGTGTCTGCGTGTGCTGCGTGTGTGTGTGCGTACGGAGTTGCTTCTCCGCTCGGGGCATCGCACACGTGAACTTATATGGTCCCTTCGTCTGGGGAGGGGTGCAAGTATTTACTTCTGGGTGGGGTTTGAAGAGTTTAGACATTTTAAAAAGAACGCTCATTAAGCGCTGAAGATGTTACATTGTGGCCCCAAATTTAACCAGTATGGAGTCTGAACGAAGTTTCGTTTAACCTCTAATACATCATATCACTTCTTCAGTGGATTGAAGTACATTTTCCACATTTTAACCAAGAGGAAAGGGTACTCTACGTGTAATGTTATTGTGTTTATGACGGGTCAATTAATTGTAATTCCATTAATTGTTTTCCCTTTATATTTTATTTTACAGTGGGCAGCTTGCAACAATGCTGTAACTGCGTAACTGCCAACGGGCACACTGGACGGATCCAATCGCATGTCGCGAACGCACACAGGAGATCAAAGGGCGGCACAGCCCTTCAAGCTATTTCAAAATTCACTGTGGCACTCTCTCCGCCCCATACTATATAGGCAATGCCCTTCCATTGACATTTGACTTTACTTCCAAATGATGTGCAGAGCAGACTTAGTTCTGCTGAAAAAGATCCGATGAAAGCTGACTATTCCATTCTTTCGGCAGGATGCGGTAACCTGAGAAATTGCTTAACACGTGGCTTCACTACCCGAAGCATTTGACGGAAAGCTGCGCGTTGTGCTAAACGATGTTGAATCCGTTCGTCCAAGCAAGGAATGTGCTTCATTTATACATGATGATTATGTATGCTGATGAAGACCAGATAGCTGCAAGAATCACAACTCTCTGGTACTCTCTTCATTTGACTGAGAAGGACTACAACATACAAGTTTGACTGGCTTACTGCACTGCAAGGTTTCACCTCACAGGCCTTATGTGAAGTTACAAGAGTTATAATTCAAATACTGAAGCGATATTTCCTCCTATGCGGGAAGTTTGGCAATCGTGGCTCAATTTAGAATGTCGAAGTAGTCATACCAATTATATTTACCTTCATAAGCAACGAGAACTTGTGTTCAGTAATTCACCAACAGCAGCGGAAGGCATAGATGTGTACAAGAATGAAATTCCAAGTGAATTTTACGGTCGTTTACGAATACCTGAAAAAGTGAATTTTCACCACCTGGTACAAAGATAGTGATTTTGCTACGAAACCCTACACTAACTGGTACAGATTCCCTCTAGGGCGAGAAGATCTCAGGAAATCCTGCCGATCGCTTCTCGCGAAGAAGCTGAAGTTTTTTTATTGCATAGGCACGATCTCTTTCCCTTTGGTGCAGGGATTCCCTAAAGGTAAGAACATCATTACAACAAGTCCATGATTGCTATGTTTATCATGGATACATATCGATCAGATAATAATGTTATAACATTTTTAAAGCTGGCTTCTTACCCACCTCTTTTATTGTTTGGATGTCCTGGAGCTGGGTGTGAGATTTTTTCTTGATTGAAATCGTGTAAATTGACGCATCTTCACTTCCACCTAGCCGATTATTCGGGACGCAGCCCTTACTTAGAGCCCTTAAGCCGTTTCTCAACCGTGACAGCCAAGTGTTCGACGATCGTTTCTCAATATTGGAATTGGTAGGTGGTATTTCCGTATGCGAAGATAGATGGCCCGGAATCTGCAGGCCGCACACGCGAGTGGTGCACTTGCTGCGTTGTACAATTGGGCAGCTACAAAGACCTTCATACCGATAAACTGGGAGGCTGTGTTAAACAACCCAATGACCAGGCACGTCGAATACCCAAAAGCTGCTTCGCGTGGTCCGTTCTTCTGCAAGCATATTTAACTACATTAATAGTTTGTACTACTTGAAAGCCGAATTCATGGCAATGAGCAAGCCCACGAAGATCGATTCTTTGGTTGATGCCGGTATGGGGCAGCTCACGTTCAAGCTGTTCATTATCGACTGCTCGAATCACTCGATTCAATTCCTAGGCACACGTTGCCTGAAGAATCAAAACCTAAGCAAGTATTAAGTTCCAAACAGTAAAAGAAAGCGAGGGACTTCGCTTCGTGATTCCTAAAAAGGAGCCCTCGACAAAGTTGATCCCATTTCAGTATCACGCACGTCCGCCATGGATGAACTTGAATTCGTGGCATGGACGAATGCAGAATGGTATTATCCTTGATACGGGCTTATAAATCGACTCTTCCGAGTATCTAAATAAACGGTCCCCAAAATAAGCCCCGTCTGGGATGACCAGACTTTGTCTTGAAAAAACTCACTTTGATGAGGTATATTTCCTTCGCATCAGTTAATTTATTTTTAAACGGAAACAATTTCCATGTAATACAGTTCATCCATGTGTTGAAAGGTCTCTCCGTTTTCTAACAAGCATTTGTGTTAAAATGATGTTTTCAAACAGACCAAAAAAAGTACCTTTCACTTCTAAAGTGCCAACATGTTTACAAAGAGTTCATTACTTTCAGTCTCTTCATTTAGTTGAGTGCATGTTCAAACTGTTTCAGTAAAAAAAACCTAACGATCATTTCCCTTTTTTCGATGACGCACATTCACTTCACCATTTTGCTTGGTCGCCGTGCATGTAGGCCCATATTCATTGAGTCTATGCCTAACTGTCTGGGAGACCATTGCATTTCTCGGTTGCCCTCGTCTTCTGTGATACACGCCGCTAATGACGATTTGACAACGAATGTGAGACGAGTCATTATTTTTATTAACATATTTTGGCTAATTCAATGGTGATCCGGCACACTGATGTATCAAAATGTTTCCTTTATTTTTAAATTACTAACACTGTTAATCTTGCGCCGGGTTTTTGCCATGTTAATGATGGACATGTCCTGCCGTACTGTTGAACAGCGGGTCTCCCATAACAAGGCAATCTTTGACCTCATCAGCTGCATTCTCCTTGCAATCCTTTCACAGAACCCCCTTCTTCCAGGATGCAGTACACCTCGCTCGTTCTAACTCATTTTAACAACCATTGCAAGAAATCACATTGCCAAATGGGTCATGAAGAATTCTTGCAACCCTTTACATTCAGCAATCATCAATCCGTTCATTCCTAAAGCTTCATTTAAATTTACTTCTCTTTTTCATGACCCACACCTGAACACTTCATAAAGCCTTATCTTTTCATGACCCATAACCTATATCACTTCTTGCCCTCATCATTAGGAAAAAGCATATGACTCGGATTACAAGGCTGATAATTTGCAGTGCATTTTTAAATTGTTTATGCATAAGGACCACATTAAAGGTTCCCCCATTTCACAATTTAATGTTGCAATAAGTTTTGCCAACAGTTTAAAAGTGCAACTTTTTATGGCCTGTTTTGAAAACGTCATTTTTACACAAATGCGTGTTGTTAGAAAAAAGGAATTATCTTTCACAAATGATGAACGTATTACATGGGAAAAGGTTTCCTTTAAACAATAATTATTTGATGGGAAGAAATACCCCATCAAAATGACTTTATCATGACAAAGTCCTGGTCATCCTAGAGGGGACTATTTTTTTTGGGACCGGTTAAATATTACATTGGGGAATGGTAATTCCATTGCTACAGCTTCCGTGTCAATTTGGTGCTTAATTGATTTTCTGTTGTTTCAATGGAATCTAATAGGGACTAGACTGTCTGAAATTGTGGTTGAAATTTTTCAGACTGCTGCCCTTCAAGGGAATAAAAGTAGATTAGGGAGTATGAATCGATCACATTATGTTTCATTGTACACTAAAGGTTTGTCTCCGTATAAGGATTGTCAAAAGTATATTTTGCATGGGTTCAAACCTAGTTACAGAGACACTGGCACATTGGAAAAAGTGCGCCCTCAAGATGTTTCAAAATCGGACTATTTTCTGCATGTTGCAAAGCTTTTTATATATCAAAAGGCCTCACCCGAGAAGGATTTACACCAAATCAGCTTCCTTTATGGTAAACAGAACGATTTTGTAATTTAACGTCGTCGGCGACATTCACATACGAGGAAAATGGACGTTTACACAAGAGCACGCACGCCGTATGCATGTTCCCCACTCTATGAACACTTTTTTGACTCGTCTATAACCTTTGTGGTTTGAATATCATTGAGTACGAGTCAAAAATATCATGTAATACACATTTGTTGATTAAAGTTATGGAAAACTTAAAAGTTGGCCTACAAATACCTGGATGGCTTTATCCAGGAAAGAATGCAAAAAAGAGTAAGAAAGTATGAAACGAGGAAGAGAGGAAATGAGGTGTTCGAGAGGGTGGGGCGGAGACTGTAGGAGGAAGTGCGAGAGAGAAGGGGGGGAGACGGAGAGGGAAAATTGGGAGAACGAGGTTTAGGAGAGAGTATTTAGGGGGAAGGGGGGGAGTGGGTAAATGGGTCGGATGGAGAGTGGAAGGAGCAGGGGAAGTGAGGGCGAGTGTGGAAGACGGTTAGTAGAGGGAGGGGATAAAAATCAATAATATTAGAGGAGGGCCCGGGGGATAAAAAGGGGGTGGGGGTAGGGAGGGGGGAGAGGGAGGCAGGTTAAGATTCAAAGGACAGGAGGGATTTGTTTGGAGTGGGGGGGTCTCATATCAATGCCCTATCTGTTTTAGGGTATGTTATTTAATGTGTAAAATATATCTCTGTTCTTCATGGCCTATGAGAGCACATTGAAGAAATTTCATATTTTGTGAAAATGTCCGTGCCGCTTTAAAAGCAGTATAGCCCCATAATGGCTCATGTCATCCTAGGTTAAATTCCCCTGGTGCTGAGCTTTTGTTGAAACTGGTTGACCAGCTGTTTCGTATTGTCCTCATAGGATCCACAATACTATTTTACAGTGTAGTGGCAATCTAGGTTGGATATGGTAAAATTATCAAGGGAGACATGTTGCATGGAGTCACTGACCTTTCCCTGGATTACAATGGTGTTATCACCAAATGAATTTAAAATGCATTTTCTGTTTCAGTATGACGATAAGAATCATTTGGCACAGCTTTCAACAGCATCTGAGCTTTTGGTGACCTTGAACCTTTATAGCCTTATACCTATTCTATTGAAACCCAAACAGAAAAAAAAATAATTTTAGCATGAAAATCCTACGGAAGTACACACCATTCCGCACTTTTGGATTTGCATGGTGATTTTCGGAGTTTACTTTTCCGATCAGCTGCCGACGGGCATCTCACCTCTGGGTCGAGATAGGAAAATGTGAGATTAATATACTTAAAATAGGTAAATAATAATTGATAGCGCAGGACATACAAATGAGATACTGGGGAGAAGGAATATGTTTGGATACCATATTTTATTCGATGCATTGGGTTGGAAGATCATATTGCCGTTGACCATATTTCCAAAGTACATCCCAAGAACCAAGTAATGGACTGATTTCTAAGTGTCAAAGTGGTTTCCGGCAGGGTCGTAGTACCATTGACCAACTTGTTCGTCTTGAATCTTTTATTCGTGAGGGTTTTGTTAGAGGACATCATGTTGTGTCGGTATTCTTTGATCTAGAGAAGGTCTATGATACTACTTGGAAATATGTTATTTTGAAGGATTTGCATAATTTAGTACTTAGAGGTAAAATGCCTTTGTTTATTAAGATTTTTTTGACAGATCGTGTTTCTAGGGTTCGTCTGGGAACAGTCTTATCAGAAATACATAATCAAGAGATGGGTGTTCCACAGGGTAGCATTCTCTCTGTTACTCTTATTTCTTTTGAAAATTATTAGTATTGTCAAAGTGGTCAATACAGGAATTAAGAAGTCATTGTTTGTAGATGACTTCTCCATTTCCTATTCTTCATCAAATATGGCCACTATACCCAGAACTAAATTGAATGGTTCTCTTATTCCTGTCGTTTCACAGACTAAATTCTTAGGCTTAATATTTGACAGTAAATTGAACTTCAAAGCTCATATTGACTACTTGCGGAAGAGATGTCAAAAAGCTCTGAATTTTTTTAAAGTAAAGATGGACTGGGGTGCAGATCGCTCAGTCTTGCTTCGCCTTTCAAAATTGGATTATTGTTGCATTGTTTATAGTTCTGCTCGTAAGTCATATTTGAAAAGGCTTGAACCTATTCAGAATCAAGGTCTTCGACTATGCTTGGGTGCTTTTCGTACCTCTCCTATGCAAAGCTTATCTACTGAAGCTAATGAACCTCCATTACATCTAAGATGGGAAAAATTAGCTCTTCAATATGCTCTAAAACTTAAAAGTAATGCTGATATCCCAACACATGAAAGCACCAATTTACCAACTTCTATACTAGTAAACCTAATGCTATTCCATCTTTTGGAATCCGTATAAAAGAGGGTTTTTTCACAGGTGTGTCCAAATGCTGATAACATTGCTTCATTTGATTTTCCTATTAGTCCTCCTTGGTCAAATGTTGAACTTGATATTGACCTAACTTTATGTCAATATAAGAAGGGTCTAACTGATGATCTTGTTTTTCAAGCTAAATTTGATGATTTTAGACATAAATATCATCAACATCAAGCTATTTATACAGATGGGTCTAAGGTTTTGGAAAGGGCTGCTGCAGCTGTTTTAAGTCGGCGTGATCAACGTCAGATTAGGTTACCTGATAATGCTTCTATTTTCACTGCTGAATTGCAGGCACTTAAGTTGGCCTTAGAATTAGGTGAAATTTCTAATGAGAGTCATTTCATTATATTTACTGATTCACTATCTAGTCTTATGGCTTTGAAAGGCAGAGAATGTCGTCATCCCTATATTGCTGAGCTGTTGGAAGTATTCTTCAGTTTGTCTCAATTGAATAAATCCGTTGTTTTAGCTTGGATTCCGAGTCACATTGGTATTCAAGGCAATGAAAAGGTTGATGTATTGGCGAAAGAAGCCCTTAATATGAATATAACAAACACTGAGATGCCCTTTACAGATTTTAAGGCTTTAGTTAATAGCTATATCAGAAATAGGTGGCAAATGCTGTGGGATTCATTTCCTAATAATAAAATGCATGCTTTTCAACCAACTGTTGGAGCTGCTGGTAGTTCAGGTTTGATTGGACGAAGGGACGATATTGTATTAGCGCGATGTAAAATTGGCCATTCTTATATGACCCATAGTTATTTGCTTAGGGGTGAGCCAGTCCCTCGGTGTATTCGTTGTGATTGTGCCCTTTCTGTGAAACATGTATTACTTGAGTGTGTTGATTATGCGCTTATTCGTAGAAAATATTACAGCGTCCCAGATTTGAAAACATTATTTCAAGATATTAGGCCTCTTCAGGTGATAAATTTCCTGAAGGAGGCTGATTTGTTTAAATATTTTTAACTTTTTAAAAATGTTGTGACTAGAATTTATTGTGGTGTATGTTATATAAAGGTTTTGATGTTTTTAATCTTAATGACACGATATGACACAATTGTGTTGAGTTGTCGTTAAACTTTAATACTCACTCACTCACTCCAAAGTACATTCGCAACTAATCAATGTAAATAGTGTAAACTATGCTTATTTGTGACTAGAGAAATAAATTGAAACCATTTGTTTTGCAATCGGAGTATTTTTATTGTGACCACTTATGATTAAAATCCCCCAATTCTCGAAATTTCCCCAACCATTTCTCATTGTAGCCGGAGTACAAAAAGATACTCGGGAGATACTCAGGAAATATTTTGTACACCTTCGTTACACATATCTGGTTTGGGCCAGCTTCAAATCATCACACATTTCTAGTGGGTCAGTGGGGAGGGAAGGTCATGATTCAGTAGGCCCCCAATGCCAACAAATCCTTCGGGCTCTCAGACTAGGCTAGGAGTATTTTTTACCACTGGACGATACAAATAGCATATGAAATTCCCCCCCCCCACATTTTCACTGGTTAGCTCACAAAGAGCACAAAACGATTACTTTGGAGATCCGCAGGAATTATAAGTGTTGTCAACCTACAGAGGAATTACCTTGAGTCAGTGGCAGCAAAGTCTACAACAAAATCGTAACAAGGAATACGAGAGCATGTTGATCCTTATACTAAGATCCAACCAAGCATGGTTTTCGCCCAGGTAGAAGCTGTGCACAGCAGGTTCACATCCAAAGGAGAATCATGGAGGCCTTTCAGGTTATCAACTTCCACTTACCATCACCTTCATCGATTTTCAGGAAAGCTTTGACCGATCAACAGGAAGGTATGGTCTCGGTTCTTCCGGGCAATATGGTTGATCCCAGACAGGTGGTAAAAGCCATAGGCGTCTTTACAGCACTTCCAAAAGCAGATGTTAAATAGCTATATCAGAACTCGGGCAAATGCTGTGGAATTCATTCCTAATAATTAAAATGCATGCTTTCAACCAAACTGTTGGAGCTGATGGTGTTAGGTTTGATGGAGAAGGGACGATATTGTCATTAGCGCATGTAAAATTGGCCATTCTTCTATGACCCATTGTTATTTGCTTAGAGGTGAACCAGTCCCTCGGTGTATTCGTTGTGATTGTGCCCTTTCTGTGAAAACATGTATTACTGAGTGTTGATTATGCGCTCGTAGAAAATATTACAGCTGTCCCAGATTTGACACCTATTTCAAGATTTAAGGCCTCTTCAGGTGATTAAATTGCCTGAAGAGGCTGATTGTTTAAAATTTTTAAATTTTAAAAAAATGTTGTACGTAGAATTTATTGTGGTGTAGTTTATAAAGGTTGTGATGGTTTTAATCTTATGACACGATATGCAAATATTGTGTTGAGTTGTCGTTACACTTTAATACCTCACTCACTCAACTCCAAAGTACATAGCAACTATCAATGTAAATAGGTAAACTATGCTTATGTGTGACTAGAGAAAGAAATGAACCCATTTGTCTTGGCAATCGGAAGTATTTTTATTTTTGACCACTTATGATAAAATCCCCATAGAAATTTTCCCCACCATTATCACTTGTAGCCGGTACAAAAGATACTTCCGGGAGATACTCAGGGAAAATTTGATCCCCTTCTGTTACCCATATTCTGGTTTGGGCCATCTTTCAAAATCTATCACACATTTCTGTGCTGGTACATTGGGTAGGGAAGTCATGATATCAGTAGGGCCCACACTGCCAAACAAAATCATTCGGGCTCAGGAATAGGCTCGGGATTTTTTTACACACTTGACGATACAAATAGCCCATTGAAATTCCCCCCCCCCCATTTCTCATGGTGCTCACAAAGAGCACAAACGATACTTTGGGAGATCCTCAGGAATAGAAATGTTGTCACTAACAGAGGAATTACCTTGATGTCAGTGTCAGCAAAAGTCTACAACAAAATCTGTTAAAGAATACGGGCATTGATCCTATACTAAGATCCAAACCAAGCTGGTTTGCCGCAAGGGAAGCTGTGCCAAAGCAGGTCACATCCTAAGGGGAATCATGGAGGCCTTTCAGAGTTATCAACTTCCATCACCATCACCTTAATCGATTTTAAGAAAGCTTTGACTCGATCAACAGCGGAAGGTATGTTCTAGGTTCTTCGGGCACTATGTATCCCAGACAGGTGGTAAAAAGCAAGGGTCCTTACAGCAATTCAAAGCGCGTATGGTAGATGGGAATATCTCGGAGCCTTTCCTTCGTTCAACAGGGGTATGCAGGGAGAGTATTAGCTCCTTTATTTCATTGTGCTGTGATAGAATACTTGCTTGCAAAAGGCAACTAAAGATACAGATATTCATGCGGTTGCACGGGAATTGAACGCAATGGTGATTAGAGTCGTCCTTTTTAGAGCTTGATTTTCAACATTCAAATCTACTCTTTTGACGGGACAATATAACTTTATAACCACAGACTGTCTTCCATCACGTTCTTGTGATATCTTCTTACGTAAGGAAGATCTAATATAACTAGCAGAATGTGTGAAAAAGCAAGTATTTTGTCTTCAGCGACGAGTGTGAAACTGTGTTTAAAACTTCCAGCGATTTGAATTCCACCTAAAACTTGCAGTATTTCTGTGTGGTTATCACCGTACACTGTGTGCTTCAGTTAGCGTCGACTCGTCGATGCAATTTTAAATTACTTTTAGCCTTTATCGCTTTTGTAGAATTGTATGTGCCCAAAAATTCATTATACGTATTAAATTGTGAACAATTGGTGATATTTTTTTCAAACTGTTTTTTTTTAAGTCCTGGAATTCGCGATATTTTGGTCACATTCTGTGCTGTGTTTGGACATACTCACGATGATTACCGCAACGTTGACTTTTGTGTCACAGTCTGGAATCGCATTACACTAAAGACCGTAATCGTGACACTGCTCCGTCTACGGTTTCATTGTGTAACTACGCTGCAGTTGCAACCATGGATACTAATACTCCTGTGTTAAACAATGACCAAACAAAGACCCTTTAAAAAAAACCCGAATCTCTGTGGGTTAAGATTTTTAATACCTTCAACTTTTAGAGTGAGCGAACTAGATGTAGCTGAAGGCATATTTTGAATCTGTCAAGATGATCACCTCGCCCCGAGAATTTTTTAGGTGTTCAATGGATGATAGCACCTCAACGGATGGGATAGTAAACTTGTCATCAGTTCAAGCCAAGACAATTAGTTCTAGCTAATGGATCGGTAACAATTAAAGGGGACGACGAACATTTGAAGTATCCAAATTTTAAAGACGCGGCTCAAAACAATAAAAGTCAAAAACCATCAGATTGAGCATACTGGCATTCCACAAAGATGTTTAGTGATCAAGACCACATCACCCAGCGGATTGATTCATTGCCAAAGAGAAAACTGAACGCATGACCATATTGCAAAGGAGCAAAACAAAATAAAAAGATGCTCATTGAAGAGTGGTCATCGCTTTTGCTACGTTTCTGAGGTGTTTACCCCCACACCCAGATTCAACACATTACGGTTCCTAATCCAGTTGATGAGACTGAACTAGTTGACATCAAATTTCAGTTGTTTTATAACGGACAAAAACCCATGAAACTGTAGTTTTTGCCATGGTGCTCACTTGATCAATGAGTGCGAAGCAAAACCCAAAACTTAAATGCGTCATATGCAATGAGGAAGGTCATTTAGAAATCAAACTGGCCCAAGTAACCGCGGACCCAAGATGCTTTCGTGTTTGTCCTGACTTGGGACACATTGATAAACAATGCATTCATCAGTTACCTCAGATTCTGTTTTTTGTTGGTATGTTAATCAAGCGAATCAGTCTCCATCACGATCTAATGCAAGCCAAATCTCCAAGATACGATGAAAATTTATTTCATTTTGTAACTTCTTGATCTTCCTTGGAACCATCACCAGGGTCCTTCGTCACCAGAACTTGCAAAAAAAGTAGAGAACATATTTGTGAAGTCTTTCGGCTGACAAATCCTCTTCAGCGTCTTCAATTGTAGAAACACGCAAAGATTTGGCTGATACTAGTAGCAATGACAACGCTGTTAGAGACGCTGGATCTACTGTATGCCAGATCCACTTCTAAATCACTGCCTTCACAGTCTTCAAAGCAACGTAACTAAATCTAACACTTCTCACGCTTCCAATGCACTGAAGCAAAGTAAAGACTCAGAAGCAAGAAATACACCCATCATCAAACAAAACGCGATGTAATCGAACCATAATGGAAATCATTCAAGTATGTCCAATCAAATGACAATTAAAGGAAAGAAATTTCACACAAAAAGGATATAACGATGTGTTTAAACCCCAGATAAGAGGGGTAGGAATATCTTCCCTTCATATGGACTGATATTATTAACTGTCTGAACCCATTTGGCTTTTGCCATTCATCCATTTCTTCTCTCAATTATGGCAATAAAACTTTTAACTGGCCAATGTTCGTGGTTAAGAAATAAAAATAAACGCTAAGCGCTTTTCCATTTTTTAAAGACAAAAAAAGCTGATAATTTTTTATCACAGAAGATTATTGTACTAAGTCTGATTGTGAAGAAGGGAGGAGGAATAGAAGCGAAAGCACATGGGATTGGGATATATATTTCTCACCAGGTACAAAATAAGTAGCAAGGTATGATGATTTTAATTTAAAAACATCTCTGAATTACAAACTTTAGATAAATATTCCTAAAGTAAGTGATGAGCGTAATATCGTTGCCTTGTTTGGAATATTTGATTAATGAGTCAATTTGGTATATGGTGGAACATATGCTCCTAAATAATCGTGCTGGAAAGAGGGGTAAAATTTATGTTGACATGACCAAAAGTTTTGGATTCCTACAGCATTGGCCAGGGCAGAGGTCCACTTGGTGGTGATTTAATGGTCCCCTTAAATCAACTCTGATAAATTGGTGGCAATTTAAAGCCGATGCTCCAGTGTAAGTAAATTAACAGAGATTCTTTACTCTCTTGATCTGGAGGATATTTGGCGTCCGTCGTAACAAACATCTTAAACCAAAATGATACTTGGAGGCAAACTTCTCCAACGATTTTATGCAGACTAGAATTATTGTTTGTAAATAAAGGTCTTCTTAATTGTGTAAATAATGTGCTATCATTCATTTGCCCAAAAATCTGACCATGAAATGTGTAAACTATGAGATTCAGTTAGAGAGATACAAAAGGGCCCAGGTGATGGAAGATGAATAATAGTCTGCTCAATTGAGGAAGGATATATAATGGCCTGTACCAGGTCATTAATTGATTGTAAAAAAACAATATTAATAACATTTATGCAGTATGAAATGGATCATTGCAAAAATGATATCGTAATTTTCCAGAATTGGTCAGAATAAGCTTTTAGAAACAGAATAATATGCATTAATCTTGAAAAGCGTATTCAGCATTTATATTCCAAGCTGGCAGAGATAATACAAATGATCGAATAATTCGTGATAATCTTCAAAAAACTATTACTGATTATGAAATTGCATGGATGATAAAAATAAAGGGCAATAATTCGATCAAGAGTAAAACTGGTATGAAAATGGCTGAAAAAAAACTCTAAAATTCTTTTCTTAATCTCGAAAAAATAAACGGGATCGCAAATGTATCATTCATTATATAAACGAAGATGTTCAGGAAGTTACAGATTGAGACGACTTGTACGTAACGAGAATGTAAATTTTATGAAAAAGCTGTATGATTGTAATTATTCCACAAAAAGGAAGTTGTATTAATTATAATTACTTTTGTTGATGATATCAATATTCCTTCACTTTCTGACGAATCACGTCAAACGTTGTGAAGGGATGTTTACGCTTGACGAATGCAAAAAGGCGCTTGGGACTCTATGGCTAATGATAAAAGTCCAGGCCTAGATGGACTTACTGTTGGAAACGTATAAAGCTTTGTGGGATCAATCAGGTTGGAAAATGGTTATCGATAGTTTTTAAATGAGGCTATGAAAATGGGGAAATTACGACAACAACAAAAGCAGGGGGTTATAACACTTCTTTTGAAAGATAAAGGACGTCCAAAAGATCTCAAACAATTGGCCGCCCAAATCCACTTCTCAACGTTGACTAAAATTGCTGCTAAGGTTCTAGCCAAAAGATTACAATCGGTGTCATTCATGATATAGTCGACGGGGCTCTCAAACAGGTTTTATTAATTAAAAGGGCGTTGTATGCCGAACAAATTAAGATTGATTGACGATATTCCCGGTTACCAGAATCAAAAAAAACTCCTGGTGCTGCCTTTTTCTTGATTTTTTAAGGCGGTTGACAGCCTCAACCGTGACTTTTATGAATGCATAGAGTATTATAATTTGGTTCATCCTTTCAAAAATGGGTGTATGTACTTTATTATATAATACACAAAGTTGTATAAACCATAATGGTTGGCGCTCAAGATTCGTTGGATCTCAAGAAAGGTGTGCGCGGCAAGGCTGTACACGTTAGTTCACTGTGTTTATTCTTGGAGTGGTGGTGGAGATACTTGCCTTAAAATAAGACAAAA
Source organism: Ophioderma brevispina (assembly GCA_023653785.1). Taxonomy (NCBI): domain Eukaryota; kingdom Metazoa; phylum Echinodermata; class Ophiuroidea; order Amphilepidida; family Ophiodermatidae; genus Ophioderma; species Ophioderma brevispina. The sequence continues at coordinate 170,832 of JAMKCH010010172.1, read as the reverse complement.
TGATACGCAATTCGTGGTATTCCTCTGCCCCATAAAGATTATTCTATCACAGAAGCCCAAATAAATTTGTATGTATGAGTCACTCTATCCTGCTGATGATCCTCTATCTTAACATCATTAGCCACTGTTGGATCATCGCCACGGGGCTGGGCTCTTTTTAAAGAAGTAAAAACTGATGGATGTGGATTGGTGGTATGAATGATCGTAGAGATGAAAATTGGCGACATTAAATGGAAGATCGATTGTACAAGAGCCAAAACATAGGTATTGTATTTCAAATTAAAACACCAGCCGGCAATATTCATGATATTGGAAACTCACGGAATTAGCAAAATTCGTATAAGGATTTTTCTTCAGCTTTGGAAGTCGGAGAGATTACAACAATGTAAATTGTGATCATAAAATCGTGTGCTTATTTCCCAAATTTTATTTCCCTCTCAGCTTTGTGATGCTCCAAAAAAAGGTGACTTGCCCAAATTGAAAACTTTATTATTTTTTTTTTTTTTTTTTTTTTTTAAAAGTTTTAAAACGCCACATACCGTGATGGGACTAAAGTTACAAGGTGGACTTGATATGGTTCATGTCCCTAGCCTAATCAACTCTTTCATAGTAAATTGGTTGTGAAACGATTACAGAAGGAGTCTCCCGCTACTTGGAGAATATCCTTGACTGTGTATTTCAAAATTGGCTGTGGAATGCCTTATTTGAAATTAATGCTCTGAAAAGCTTTGATTTCTACTTTGGAGTGCATTCCAGTCCCGAGATGTTTTATTTCAAATGCCTTTTCACTGGTTATTGTGTAAAACAATGTAGAAATCTGAATGAGGTTAAAAAACCTCATCTTGAGTCATATGGAATAATCGTTGTATTACGATCAATGGTAAACAGTTGTTTTTCAACATTGGGATTGCTAGTGGTTTTGTGTATGTAAAGATCCTCTTACCAGGCCCATGGCACTCTTTTAACAGCAAATCCAAATGAAGCAGAGAAATTATCAGGGAGCAGCTTTTATCATTGAAGATTACACGCTTATTCAAGCCTTACCTAAATCATGGCGTGAGTCTAGATTGATTATGCGTAGCAATCATGAGTATTGAGATAACCCCCTATTATCTCTCAACCAGAAGACTATGCTATGGACTCATTATCTGTTCAGATGTTGTAAGAAAGAGAAATTGATCTAAAGAATATTCATTCAAACCCCGAGCTCACATTTAATTTTTGGAATAGAAATTTTACAAAACATATCCCTTGATTGGCCAGCAAATGCAAACCTAAATGTTCTTCGCCATGAGGCACGTGTTTTCCCCAAAACCCACCAATTGGAAAATTCTCCATAACTGTTATCCCACCAGAATTTTATTAAAAAAGATGGGTATAGTATGTCAATGATGAAAAATGTACCTTCTGTCAGGGTGATAAGGATATGAATATATTGAACATTTTCTTTTGATTGTGATACTGTCATAAGATTGGAAGGATGGTGAAAAAAAAAACTGGCTTGGGCTAAAAAGTGGTTGTTTATCATAAATGAAAATAAACTGATATTTGTCTTGGTTATGATTGAGAAATTCTACCCCCCAATATATCAAGTAAGCTGATTTTAATTGCCAAGTTATCTATTTGTAGATTTAAGTATGGTAATCATTCTAACTTAATGTTAACATTTTATATACCTACCTTGAGAACCCCCGTAGTGCACTAGTTTTTGAAGAATTTATATGTATTTTAATATTTTGATATATGACGTATTTCTAATCTGTGTGGCTTTATGATGATGTTAAAAAAAAAAAAAAAAACTAGATACAGATTTCTCGCCGATTGCATGACACATTCACGTCAGTCCAGGAGGTATCCAGCCAAAGTCTAAACACCTATATTTCGCTGACGATATCGCCCTACTGGATTCTTCATCCCTAGAGCTCAGGCACAGTTATCCAGACAGCAGCTGTAGCTGAAGAATTGGGCCTATCATCAGTGGGCAAAAGACATAGGTACTGACTACCCAACTGCAACCCACTTCCACTGCTAAGTTTATGGCGAGTGTATCAACCATTCTCCGACGTCAAATATCTTGTTGTAATGATGGCTTTTCAGTCTAAAGACCTTAAAGACGAAACGCCCTTGCCTGGGCAGCATTTTGGCAGTTGGAGCGCGTAGGGAGGAGTCAAAGTATACCAATCGAAAAGTACGCCTCTTCAACCCAACAGCGTGACAGTAGTTGTGTATGGCTGCGGAACTTGGGTGCTGACAAACAATTTGGAGAGTAAGGTCATTCTTTCGCACATGTTGCTACAGAATCATGCTTGAACTTCAGCGCATTGATCGTGTCCCCAATGCCAAAATCTATGCTGTTACAGGTACGGAGCCTCCGATAAACCGAGTAAGACTGCGACAGCTTACTTTTCTTGGTCATATTCTAAGAATGCCATAGGAGAGCCTAGTAGGTTATAAACTTATTCTACACTCCACCACATGGCAATAGGAAGCCAGGCCGACAGAGACATCATCTCTCTCCTACATCCAAAAGCTCTTGGGGATACAAACAACATGTTGAAACCAAAGGCTATCTCCACTTGGCCCAAAACAGAATTGACTGGCGAACTGCGATCGCCTGCTGGCATCGACGATGATTCCCTTCTGTTACCCTAACTGGTTTAGGTCCTCTTTCAAATGCTACATGCATTTTTTGTGCTGGTTATGGGAGTATCCTAAAATCAGTAGCGTCCCCTACTATTACCAACCAATTCCCTCCCTCGTCTCAAACCACGACCAAAATCATACGTCCCTAACTATATCCCTCAGACTAAGGCCCCAAAAAAATGTTGTATTGGAGCAACAAGAAATTTTCAAATAGGGTAGGGGCGTGGGGCTTTTTTTTTATAATGAATTAACTACATCACAATCATCACACATAGTCTATGCAATGTGTTATTAATATTGATACTTTGACTCAAATATTGAAAATCTTAAGAGAAGTTGCCAAATTACAAACAGAACACAAAAATATTGAGAAATCGTTTAAAAATCATGGTAAAAACCTTGAAAAATAGATTTTTGAAACCATTTTAATAAAAAAATTAGGGTACGTATACTTTTGTACAGGGCTTGATTTTCAAAATTAAGGTCGGGCGGGTTACTCCAATACAACAATTTTTTTTGTGGCCTAACCTAACTGTTGACTAACCTTAAAACCCTTGAAAATGAAAATCCTAGTTTGCGGTGTGGCACCCAGGTAATACCGTTTGTAATTATTCCGAAGCCGCCCATAGGGGACTATTAAAATAATCTTTTTGATACTCGGTTCCCACAGTTTGCAATCTGTTCCCACAGTTTGCATCTGTTCCCACAGCTACGGAATCTGTTCCCACGTTTTGCAATCTGTTCCCAACAGCATGTAATCTGTTTCCACATATTACGTAACTCTTGTCCTGCCACAGATTGCAAGCTGGTCCCACAGATTAACTAATCTGTTTCCCACCTATTGCACTCTTTTCCCCAGATTACGTACTCGTGGAACAGATTGGCAACCTGTGGGACCATATTATCCAAAACAGATTATTTCACTAGGTCCCCTATGGGGCTTCGTAAATTATCGACCGACTTGCAAGAAAGAAGAAACTAATACTTACTCCGGCAAAACTTTAGCAGTGTATAAACACTAAATGGTTGTAATATGAAGAGTTAAGCAACTTTTGGGAGAGCGTGGCCTAGCGGTTAGGGTGCTTGCCTCTGGCGAAAATTTACCATCAAAATTCCCGGGTTCGAATCCCGGTGGGGTCGTGGCACTTGCTGGGATTTATTCGGGTACTATAAATTCTGGATTTGATCTGTATACCAGCTATTGATTAAATACAGAATACGCTCTCCTCCATGGTTCACTTGGAATTGGGCAAATGGATCATGAAGCATCCCGTCCTTCGGAGGGGACGTTAAGCCGTCGGTCCCGTGTACAGAGAGTCACAACTGTACATGTACATCGCAGTCAGTGTCGAATAAGAGTAGGGTGGAAACCCCTGACTGTTCCCAATCCGCCCCAGTTTCAAATAGCGGGCCATGTTAGGAGCGTCCGTATCATGGATGTACGCGGCCCCGGATCAGCACACTAGCTGAACAAATCCTGACACCACCACAAGCCATTACCAATGACTTGTGGATACGAGCAAACATTACGAGCAAACAAGTGCTAGAAAATACATTGCGGTCCTCTGACCACTAGTGTCGCGTGCCGTCGCAGATTTTGAATGATAGACCTCACATGACCTCTGACCTTGGTATGTGATCTTTGACCTCATCGCCAAATGAGGGATCCCATGTTGTAGCTATGACTCGAAGTGGCGGATATTAGAGGGAAATGTACCTTTTCCACAAACATCAACAGCACAAACATCAAATGAGGACAAAGTGATCCATGTTTCGGCCACACTAAAAGCAGTAACAGCACATTTTTTTGAAGAGCGCTCCCATTTTTTTTTAATATTTTTAATTTTTGCACAGTTGCATGGTAATGGACTACTAAACAATACTGTGAATGGTAGAGCTAAAACTCTCTATATGTCGAAAATGAGGAATTTTGTAATTAGAATAATTAATATCGAGATCTCCGATAATCATTCAATGGCTGCCGGAGGAAACGTCTTCCAAGATGAAATAACACCACCCCCCGCCGGAAAATGCGCCATTGTACGTGTCTCGCTCAGTTCAGGCAGTCAAGTTAGAGATCATTCGCTTGATGTGACCACTATTTCATCATGGACAGACATAAAATTGGCGTTCAGTCCGCCATTAAATTACACTATCCGGGATCCTGATTTAAATTACAACTCGCTTCTTTTATGCAAATACGCATGTTTGAGCATTACCCTCACAGGGATTTTTACTAGGCAATTACCAACATGAAAACCAACTGCAAAAAGCTCAAACTTTTGAAGTAATTGGGGCGATATTCAGAATGTGCTGTTATTCTGCTTACGCAGGCGACACACGTCTTTGGGAATCCCCACCCCCATTTACCCGGAAGTCGTATCGATTTTGATATCAGATGAAAGGTCATATTTTTCTCATCGTCGTCCTGAACGTCGAGCCCTCAAATCCATTTCATTCCAAAGATATAAAACAAAAACACCGTATTTATGGTTAATCATGAATATTAGCACAGTATTGAATTGGGCTTTGCAATATACATTATTGCGTCTACCATAAAAACGAAAGTTTGTTTCCCACAGTACTTGACGGGCGTATGTGCAAGTGCCAGGCTCTCATATCAAGTTGAGAACACAATCGACATAAATTGGGAACATGCACCTTAGAGGCACTACCCAATCATTTGCCTTGACCTCACCTTTCCCCGGCACCTTTCACTCCATCAAATGATTTTGGTATCATTAGAAGCCTTGTATTTTTCTCATCTCATCTGCAAAATTCCTTTACTGACTTCCTTCCAATTATGATGCTACAAACTAAAATATTATTTAAATAGACATGAGGAGATTTCCAGGAAGAAGCGCCCCCAATTTTTCTCGAACCCCGATTTTTTACATATTTGGAATGCTTACCAATGTATTAGATCACACCTGAAGTGAATCAGCCGAATACGCCGTCTTTATGTAATAAGATGATGATTTAGTAGTTTCTGTTGTGCATGACAGAAAGTCAAAGCATGGTTTTCTATTGGGAACGATTATGATAGCAGGCAAGTTCAAAACAAGGTTTGCGGTTTCTTTTGTACCTGTTTATCCATAAACCTTCGAAACGTTCTCGGTAGGTGGTCTACATAACCGATCCAGTGAAATTTGAGAGAAATTCGTATCCTAAAAAATCTCCTGTCACTTTAAGGTAACCAGAAATAGTTTGTACAGAACTTTATGGGCTATTGTAATAAACACAATTACTGCCGGATCACATTAAAATGGTATGTCGGATTCAAATTTTAAATTTTGGGTGGTGATGGAACTTCCAATGAAGAGAGTAAAATGTTGTTGTAATCAAGGGAGCATCTTATTGAATCCTATATTTATCAAAAAGTACGGACTATTGCTGTGATATTTTGAAGGAAGTGGCCGCCAAAAGGGGTAATTAGTGGTGGACCCTTAGCGAGAATTTTTTTCGACCCTCAATAATTATATATTATGTCAAAAGATAGCTAATAAAAAGTTAAATTGATTCGTCGAAATTTCACTTTCTGAGCAGTGTTTAGTTTTAGAGATAGGGTTCTCAAAGATACGAACCAATACGCAAACCAATCACTTTGACCGATTTTTTTTTTGAGTTTAGCGCGTGTTATCCATGACTTTGCCCGGACTGAAAAGCCTCTCAAAGTTGCCGACGTACCTTAAGTGACTGATAGATCATATTTTGTAATTACCTTTGCGATGGTGTGTAAAACATTTTAATTTGAACTTAAAAACCGTATGAGCTTTATTAGGTTAACAGATTAATGAAATGTGGATTTTCGCCCGGGTTATGCAAGATGCAGCAAAAAACAACATGACAAAAAAAGACCGTTTTAAATTTGACTCGATTTACCCACTTTTCAGGTTCATGCGACCCTTTTACGTGCTAAAAAGTCTCTAAAAATCGGATCAGAATGACAAAATCAACAATAAAACAAATAAACAAGTAAAAACAATAATATAAACGTGGCCAAATAGGATTCATCTAGTACAGTCCGTTGGTGAGATTGCCTTTCAACAAAAAGTCGGGCGTTTTCCGGCTGTATCTGCATTTAGAAATGAGCGCGTTAAACAAACTGCGACCCACCCCCCCCCGACTCACTTAAGGAGGAAAATCGGAGATTTTAAAAGGAAAAATGAGAAAGGTTATTATAATTAAGTCTTGAAACGATCTATAGGACCTGCCTTATATTAGACAACGATTGCGAGGTTAAAATAGAGAATATAAAAACGATTTTTTTTTTAAAAAAAGCCATGTACTGTAGGCCTACTAGCGATTGGGAGACAATATCCGTTGCGACTTGACCAACCAGTATGTGCGGCGTGTTTGAGCCAACCGTATTTGAGTTACATAGTTGATTTTGTTTTTGCCCATTTAAAGAGCAATACGAAGAGAAAACCCTAATAATTTGGTCTGAGTAAACATTAGTGTGTTTTAGGAAAATAGAAAAAAGATAAAAATACAATAAAGTGTGTGATATTGCTAATGTACCAACCCAAAAGGCCGTATAACGAGACTAGCCCCCTGCTTGCGCGCTTAAAGGGTGCACACAACTATACGCCTCCCCTAGAATTTGTATAGAAAATTCATGTTCTATTTGAGCTGCTATCGCGAGTTAACTTGCTTCAGGAAAATGAGAGTTGCACAATTTGTTCGCAAGACTTTCTTTATAACATATCCAAAATTGATCACAACTTTTCCGTATAAATTTTGAAATATTTAGCGATTTCTTGGAGGGTAGTAGTAATTTAACATAATCACAACTATACTTTTTGGGAGTCCTCATTCCTCAGGCAATAATTTAGAAGTACTTAAAATATAATCAGCATAACTTTCAATGTTGAACCCTGTACAAGTTGAATTTGACCTTTTTACCGTTTTAGTCATTTTTACACTATAACTCCAAAACAAAGAAACAAAACAAAGAAACAAAGTGGGGGTTGAGCTGTGCAGACATGTCTCTAGTTGCTCTGCACAATTTCTCCTAAAATTCCACCTGCTGAGTTCAAGCTCCCCATAGGAGTTCCTAATAACATCTAGGGAACTCCCAAATACCTCTGTCATGCCCTGCTATGATCTATTTTTGTGTTGGTTTTGGTGAGAATCTCTATCAAAATGGGTTGCCGAATTTGACAACCTTGTAGCCAGCATAGCTACGAATTTGACAACCTTGCAGGCGCAGGCAGTATAGCACAGTTAAGCTTATAAGCTTAACACATTGCAGTGAGTTGAAGTTCTACTTGAGGCTGAAGCTTTACTTCTTGGATACTCTACTACTAGAGGCTGGCATCCTAGAATTCTGCCAAGCACGTCATTCGTCGTAGATAAGGTAACCAGGAAGCTATAATACAGTATAGTTATAGCTAGTTTTAATCTACAATAATGGTGGATTTGTTCTTGCTTAGTGCCAGGATTTATAATACTTTGGAGACCGCCGGAGCTTGAAAGCTAATTAAAATGTCTGTTGTCGTCTTTTAAGCCAGAAGAGCTTCAGTTTTGGAATCAAAAGGGATTCCAGTTTGTGTAAAGGAGACCCTTTAAGCAATGACAAGCTGGTAAATGAACAACAAAATGACCCAGCACTTAGGAAATTAGGTGAGAGGGCATTGACGCAACAGGAAGCCGAGCAAATTCCTGTATGTTTCTACAAGCAAAATGGTGTCCTCATGAGAAAATGGCGGCCACCCGATGCACTTGTAGATGAGGAATGTTAGGTTGTGCATCAAATTGTAGTGCCAAAGATATACCATAGGGAAGTGATAGGCATAGCCCATGATAAAACCTATTTTGAATTTGAGAGGGATTGGGATGAGGGAGTTCATCTCCTGTTATTTGCTACCAGGGAAGCTGTACAAGTCATTAGGATTTAGTCCATTTGAGTTGGTGTTTGGTCACAAAGTAAGGGGACCATTGAAACTACTGAAAGAAAATCCTGATGTGAATTTGCTAGACTATGTGTCTCAATTCAGACACAGGCTCCAAAGAACCACAGAAATTGCCAAACAAAATCTCAAACAGAGCCAGGCCAAATTAAAACATGGTATGACAAAGATGCCAGAAACGAGAATATTAAAACCAGGTGACAAAGTTTTGGCACTTTTTCCAATACAAGGGCATCCTTTGCAAGCCAAGTATTCTGGACCATATGAGATTAAGAACAAAGTGGGAGACCTTGACTATGTCATCAAAACACCAGGTAGACGTAAAAGTCGACAATTATGTCACTAAATATGCTATCCCCCTCAAGAGAAGGAGGTGATACTATTGAGCCTGCATGTGTAGTATCCAGTGTTAATGATGACATCACAGAGTCTGTACCTGAACAAGACAGCACTGTAAACACAGAAAATGATTATGGTGTCAAATTGCAAAATTCTGACATACTTGCCAATTTAGACAAGAAACTAGGTCACCTCCCACAAGGTCAACAAGGTGAATTGAAAGAGTTAATTCATGAGTAGGAAAACATATTTCCTGATGTACCCAGTGAGCCACATGTCATAACCCATGACATTGATGTAGGTGACTCCGAGCCTATAAAGCAACATCCTTATAGGGTGAATCCAATCAAATTGCAGCATCTCAGTGAACCAAGTAGAAGTGAGTTTGGAAATTCAGATCCAGTCAAACTGCACTTTGATGCATATTGGGGAACAATGTACCCAATGCTAATTTATGAATCGTATTTTGATTAAATTTTGTGGATGATAAATTAGAAACTCCGCCTGACAAGAATTTAACCCACTGGAGATTAACTCTACAGGAATACAATCTGGACATAAGACATATCAAAGGGGAAGAAAATGTCTTGGCAGATGCCTTGCCCAGAGCTGCTTAAATTTTGTTCAGAAATGCAATATTAAAACTTGTAATATAGACTGAAAGCAGCAATGCAAGAACGTAAAAACTGTAAAATTTGCACTGTGTAAATGTATGTAAAATTAACCACAAAATGGTTTAAGGTATAAAGCTAGATTTTGAAAATTTTCATTTCATTCAAATTTTCTTTTAAGGGGGAGGATGTTATATAGCCTCCATCTTTGAGATTAAAAATATTAATTTCATTTTCAATTTTATTTGAGAAAAGATTTCTCACGGGAAAAGTACTTTGTTTATGATAAAAAGAGAGCAGGGGATTCCCAAGTGCTATATTGAGCTCACACCTGTTATTTACAACGAGATAGATTGCACAATAGGGGAAATGGGAATTCCCCAAGATGTAAACTTAAAAACTGAGTCAACTTGTTTATGCTTTAAGAAAAACATATTGCAAAATCTGGGGATTCCCCAATGATGTTATAAATGTGAAATGAAGCAATTCAGATGATGTAATTTTTGTGAAATTTGATTTGACAGTGCTAGGTTATGTTTATGCATGATGATGTAATGATTATTGTTAGAAAGGGGAATCTAGCTGTGAGAAGTTAAATACATGTCACTGGAAGGACTGAGGCCAGCAGTAGTAACCAGGAAGGAAGCTATACAGTATAGTTATAGCTAGTTTAATCTATATACAATAATGGTAGATTCGTTCTTGCATAGTGCCAGGATTTATACATTGTAATACTTTGGAGACCGCCGGAGCTTGAAAACTAATTAAACTGTCTGTTGTCGTCTTTTAAGCCAGAAGAGCTTCAGTTTTGGAATCAAAAAGGGATTCCAGTTTGTGGTCCTATTATGAGGACATTAGCGAGTAGCGACAGACTGATGGTGGTAGAATACCTGGAATGTATTGCTGAATATTAGTGTCGTCGAGGGTAACCCCGTCGTCTTGAACTGCTGGACAAAATTACCTTCAAGACTCAGAAGATTCGCATGGAGTATACAATGGATATTTATGTGAACTTATGTGCTGTCATTTTGGAGTCTTCGCTGTGAGGACAAATCATCGTTGAACTGCAACGCTTCTTGCAACATAGAACACTAGAGGACTTGAAATTAAGTATCTTAGTTGTTATTGTAATTATGTTTTGGGCATACCAAATTCTTGAACCAAACCGATTACAAGTCATTAAATCTGTTATATTATAAAATTCAGATCACTTGTGCACAAGGCTCATTTAGTTTTGTTTTAAAAGGTATTTCTGACCTTTGACGTCTACGAGATGTCATAACAGAATGGTATGTCATTGATACAGTTGCCGTAGCAATTTGGTGCTTAAATTGATTTTCTTGCTGTTTCAATGGATTCAATTGGGACTAGACTGTCAGAAATTAATGTGGTTCAAATTTTCAGACTGCTTGCCCCTTCAAGAGGCAAAATGTTAGTAAGGCGACGAAAAAAGAAAACCCTGTTTTACGGGCGAGCGGACCTTTCGAGTAGGGTCGGTCGGGCGGGCGAATTTTTTCTTTTAATTTTTTTTCTTTTCTGGAGCTCAAAATTGGCCTCAAATAGCCCCAAAATCTGAAAAATCAAGAGAAAAAATTAAAAATTTTTACAAACAAATTTTCTTAAAAATATTTGCCAAAATTGATAAATTTGGGCTAAAAACAGGCTGATTTTACATGATTTTTGGGGGAAAAAAATCTGCAAAACTGAAAAATCAAGGTCGGTCGGGCCCGTAAAACAGGTTTTTTTTTTATTTTCGTCGCCTAAAGGGGAAATTTGAAATCGAGTCAAATTATGTTTCATTGTACACTAAAGGTTTGTCTCCTTATAAGGATTGCCAAAAGTATATATTTGCATGGGTTCCAACCTTAGTTAAAGCGGTATAGCCACATAATGGTTCAAGGTCATCCTAGGGTAAAATTTACCTGGTGCTGAGCTTTTGTTGAAACTGGTGACAAGCTGTTCGTATTGTCTCATAGGATCCAAAAAATACTATTTTACAGTGTGTGGCAATCTGGTTGGACAATGGTAAAATGTATCAAGGGTATACATGGTGCATGGGAGTCACTAACACTTTCCCTGGATGTTACAAATGGTGTTATCTTCAAATGATTTAAATGCATTTCTGTTTCAGTATGACGACAGGAATCACTTGGCACAGCTTTCAACAGCATCTGAGCTTTTGGTGACCTTGAACCTTTATAGCCTTATACCTATTCTATTGAAACCCCCCCAAAAAATAATTTTAGCATGAAAATTCTACGGAAGTACACACCATTCCGCATTATTACCTTTTGGATTTGCATGGTGATTTTCGGAGTTTACTTTTCCGATCACCTGCCGACGGGCATCTCACCTCAGGGTCGAGATAGGGAAATGTGAGATTAATATACTTAAAATACGGTAAAATAATAATTGATAGCGCAGGACATACGAATGAGATACCGGGGAGAAGGAATATGTTTGTCCGGATGTTTGTATACTACATTTTATTCCATGCAATGCATTGGGTTGGAAGATCAAATTGCCGTTGACCTTATTTCCAAAGTACCTTCGCAACTAATCAATGCAAATAGTGTAAATTATGCTTCAAATCTTTGTGATAGAGAAATAAATTGAACCCATTTGTTTTGAAATCGGGAGTATTTTTATTTTTTGACCACTTTATGATACAAATCCCCATAGAAATTTTCCCCACCATTTCTCACTTGTAGCTGAGTACAAACGATACTTCCAGGAGATACTCAGGAATATTTTTATCACCTTCTGTTACCCTTCTGGTTTAGGCCATCTTTCGATCTATCGCGCACTTCTGTGCTGGTTGGGCAGGGAAGTCATGGTATCAGTAGCGCCCCCCACCCACTGCCAACAAATCCTTCGGGCTCAGACTAGGCTAGTATTTTTTTACCACTTGACGATACAAATAGCCATTGAAATTTCCCCCGCCATTTCTCACTGGTAGCTCACAAAGAGCACAAACGACACTTTTAGTCAGAGAGAATGTTCATATGACCGTACAGTTGAGTATACACATTTTTTTACTGAAAATGATAGATTGGGTGTATAGAATAAGAATCTGCTGGGTGCCACCTGGGCTTCCTTGGGCGTTTTGAGAAATCCAAGATGGCGTTGCCATAAATGGTAATTATCTATTCAACCATATATTATCAAACTATGGAGTTACTAGATATACTATAGGATCCAATGAACAAGTGTATGGCACTTGTAACATTAAGTCATACTTCAAATTCAAAATGGAAGCCAAATCCAATAATTTTAAAATATGCCCTATAACAGCAAATACATACGATAAAAAATAGACATGAAGTACTTAGGTTATGTTGTTAGACACAATAAATATATTTCTGATACTTTTAAAATTGTAACCTGACGTCAATCAATACGGCAGCCAAAAACGTGAACATCTTCTAAAAATACTTGACACAAATTTATAAGTATTACACCCTTAATCAGTGTGTCAATGACATTAGAAATGTACCTTTGATCCTAACCACTGTACAACATACACTTCAATTTGTTTTACATGCGCCAAAATCGAAATAAAAATGGTGCAAAGTTGTCAAAATACCATAGGAATTAAATTTTTTCACATATATTGCACTCAATTTATAATTTGACACGTTTATAGGGATTACCTGGTATCACTTGGTTATGATCATAGGTACATTTCTAATTGTTTCATTGACATAATAATTTATACTTGAAGGTAATATTTAGAAATTTGTGTCAAGTATTTTTTGAAGATATTCACATTTTTGGCTGCCATATTGATTGACGTCATGTTACAACTTTAAAAGTATCAGAAATACATTTATTTTGTCTAACAACATAATCTAAGTACTTCATGTTTATTTTTTATCGCAGGTATTTGCTGTTATAGGACATATTTTAATATTATTAGATTTGGCTTCCATTTTGAATTTGAAGAATGACTCAATGTTACAGGTGCCATGCACTCGTTCATTGGGTCATAAGTATATTTATTAACTCCATAGTTTGATAATATAGGGTCAAATAGATAATTATGATCTATGACAACGTCATCTTGGATTTCTCAAAACGCCCAAGGGTGCCAAGGTGGCACCCGGCAGATTATAATTCTACACACCCTTATCTATCACGTTCAGCAAAAAAAAAAAAATGTGTATATACCCAACTTTACGGTCAGGCCACAACTTGGACCATATCTCTACGACTATTTGGGAGATCCTCGGGAATATTGTTGTCACCTTCTGTTACCCTTAACCGGTTTAGGCCATCTTTCAATATCATGCATTTTTATGTTGGTTATGGGAGTAGGTAGGTCCTGATATCAGTAGCGTCTCTACTAGTACCAATCGAATCCCTCGGGCTCAGACTAACCTTAAAACCCTTGAAAATCCTTGTTTGCGGTGTGGGACCCATGTATACCAGTTGTAAATTATCAATCAACTATTCGACTTGCAGGAAAGACGAAACTAATATTTACTCCGGCAAAACTTGAGCAGTGTATATGAAGAGTTACGCAAATTAAGCAACTATTAGTGCTAGAAAATACATGTGGTCCTCGAACCACTAGTGTCGCCTGCTGTCGCAGATTGTGATTGATAGGCCTCGTATAACCTTTGACCTTGATGTGACCTTTGACCTCAAATGAGGGTTTGCGTGTAGTATTATAAACCAAGTTTGGTTCCGAATTAAATTCAATTTATCAATTGAGGTCAATTTTACATTTTTAGACTATCTTACAACTTGACCTCACATGACCTTTGACCTTGGTATGTGATCTTTGACCTCATCAACAAATGAGGAATCCCATGTTTTGCAGATATGACTAGAAGTGTGCGGATATTACAGGCAAATGTTAACCCTTTTTTCACAACAGACAACATCAACAGAGGACAAAGTGACCCCTATGTTTCTTCCTAATTTAAGGCAGGCGACACAAAAATGCTGGTTGGACTACCTCAAGAAACTACACACAACAATTAAGGCGAGTTATACTTTGAAATGAGAGAATTAACAAAGTGATAGGTTATCGATGGGAAATTTTGCAGGGGCAATATTTTTACAGGGATAGTGATTTTTTTAGTGAATATAAAGTAATAGGTGTAAAAATTCTTAACCAACATTTTCGTCATTTTATGGTTAAGAGCACTTCACGTCATCTGCCCTTGACCTAACCTTCACTCCATCAAATGATCTTGGTATCAATAGGAACCTTGTATTCTCTCTGCAAAATATCTTTACCGACTTCCTTACAATTATGATGCTACTAACTGAAGATTATTTAAGGTGAAGGGATTTTTTGATACGAATTCTCTCAAATTTTACTGCATCGGTTGTAGGACCACCTACCGAGAACACCCGTTTAAAAGGTTTTATTGAACAAACAGGTAAACAGGAAAACCACAAACCTGGTTTTGAACTTGGTTGCTATCGTAATCGTACCATTAGCCCTGGAGCTACGCACACAGTTGTAACACATCGCAAGTACAAAAGGATTGAATGATTAAATAGTAGACGCTGACAAGAACCATGAACGCGGGGATTCTAAGTTGCCGCAAGTGGTGGCCAAGAGAGGGGGCAAAGACAAAGATTGTACAGGTGTCAAACTTTTAATTGATACAATCATGTTGAAAAGTATACCCATGTGATTTGGCTTCATTAGGATTTCAGAAAAGGTTATAGTTTGTAATAGTACAGCCTAAAGTTTCCAGAGTTAAGGCTAAAAAACAGCGCAAAAATCAATAAAAAAGGGTAAATTTCAGTTGTAGTCCAGGACTACTAGAACCCCGCTTACAAGTCATCCGCAAGGAGATTCTGAGACTGTTTGAGTTGTGGGACCATTTACCTTTAAGAATCACACAGGTGCTTTTTCGAAACCGGCTGCGAAGTCCGAAATCCCACGATGGCCGCCGGTAGCCATTTTAAGAATATAAATTTAATTTTTGGATACATAAAAGTATGTTAAACGTGCATATACCTAGTTTTAGGGGTTTGAGGGGCGGGAATTCATTTCTGACACTCGTTTTTTATCATTAGAGGTACATGTTACATGGTATGATTTGGAATTCCACGATGGCCAGCCGGAAGTCATTGAAAAGTAAAATTTGGAGGATTAACCTAGTATTATGTTTAATACATCGTTTATGGGTTTTCTAGGTGCTGGAATTAATTTCTGACATCGATTTTTATCATTAGACGTCCATGTTACATGGTAGGGATTTGGAATTCCAGAGCCGCCGGCTGTCATATGTTATAACACATTTTGAAAGATTCATCCGAGATTAGGGGTTATACCTCGTTGTAGGCTGCAGGAAATCATATTGACACCATTTTTAGAGTAGAGAACCAAAGTTAGGGTCAAGGAATTCAATGAGACCATTGATAACAATGCTAGACCATTTAGTTGTTGCAGCCATCTTGAATTTCAAAAAAGGCACCAAAAAAAAATGGATTAATATTAATTTACATTTCGCCTGTGAGAGAGGTAGAAGCTGATTCTGGTGTCTATACCATGTTTACAAGGTAAAAGGAATCAAAAGATCAAAAGGTACTTTACTGGGTTCTTTGTTTGTGGCAGCCATGGGTTGTTTGGTTGAACGTAATTCCCTCCTTTGGAGATTAGGAGCACCAAGTATAGAAATATAGTGTCAAAATTGAACAGAAGTCATTAGTTGGTACATGTGAGTGGCGGATGGAAATATTTAGAAGTGACATTATGGCCAAAACACAGTAGTGACATAGATGGTAGTGAACAAATGTGGCAGTGACAGAGGTGGCAGTGTCATTGGTAATGAACATGGTTGGTGGGGACACAAGTATTTAGCAATGTTCCTTGAAACGCATCTTGAAGTAAGATGACCAATACGATAGCGAACGTGTATTCAATCCGTATGTACACTAGTTTTGGCGTAAGTTGAGATTTAAGTGACATGGTTGGCTGATGTGTCATAATTGGCAGTGACCCATTGCTGATGGTGTCATAATTGGCAGTGACATAGCTGATGGGTTGTCAGCGTTGGCAGTGTCATTAATTGGAAGTGACATAGCTGATGGTGTCATAATTGGCATTGTCATTACTGGGGAAATGTTATTTTTGTTGGTGAATAGTTGGATCACGATCATCAGAGTCATTCGCTGTCTTATTCTCTGAATGGAAAACAGGTGGGAGTCCGATCGTCGAATCATCGTCATCAAATACTTGATATCAAGTCTCTCTTCTTCATCTGCAGAGTTCAGAAAAGTAATCGGGCCATCACCCATAATGGTTCACGTTGCCAAGAGTATAGTGTCATCCATGTCCATCAGTTGGAGAGGGAAGGTCTACAACGGCGTATCGCTAGTCTGAGTCGCCATATAGCAACTGATAGTTCTGTCTACGGATGAGTTGTTGTAATGCTGCACGACATGGCCGAGGTGCACATTTACCGTCATCACAACATTTCTCCTGATGAGAGTGAATCTTGAAATCTCGGTACGACATAGATTTGCACATGGAAATATTCGAAATCAGCAAACAATTCCTTAGTGACCTCCCATGCACTTCCAAGGTCTGTAGGATGGTTGGAACTTTCGTGGAAGCTTCTGCCTTATTATTGTTTGATAGGTTTCACCTTCACGTCACCTTGAAGGCACTGTGGTATCACAATGTGTGAAGGCATGTAGGGGCCAACAGCAACAAACTTACTCTGAGTAAAACCATTCTGTTAGATTGATGGTCTTTTGTTTCCTGGTCCAGTGTCAAAAGTATGGTGGAGTGGTGGAAAAGAGAATGAAAAGGTAGGGAGATGAAACAAATATATCGCGGTTTGGCGTAACGTATCAAGATTCAAGGCGGTTGATAGCCTCAACTTACACTTTCATCAAGGAGAAATGTTATGATGACGGTATGTTGCAGCCTCGGCTGCAATGTTCACTGCCACGTACCACCAGCGTGGCAGCATTACGCACATATAGCCCGTAGAGTGAATACCAGGTTGCTATATGGAGACTGGCAGCTACTCCCGTTGTAGGTTGTAGACTTTGCATCTCCAAACTGATGGACATGGAACTAGACACTTAAATCTGGGCATTTAGAACCACTATGGTTGATTGTCCGATATTCTTCCCGAAGCTCTATGCCAGAAATGAAGTAGAGAGACTTGATACAAGGTTCGGGTGACGACGATTCAGATGATCAGGACTCTCCAACTGTTTCATCAGAGAACGAACACAGCCGATGACTCTGTTGATGCAGATCCAACTAGTCACACCAAAAAAATAACATTCCAATTAAGGACACTGCGAATTATACACCATAAGACTATGTACTTTAATTAGGCCACTGCAAATTATGACCACCGTCAGGTATGTTACTTCCAATTATGACACTGCCCAACGCTGACACAATCGGCTATGTCACTGTCAATTATGACATCGTCAATATCACTGCCAATTATGATACCATCAACTATGTAACTTCAATTATACACTTATGGCACCATCAGGCAACCATGTCACTTAAAATCTCAACTTCTGCCAAGATCTAGTGTAATAAGGACTAAATAAGTGTGCACTATCGATATTTTCAACGTACGTCATAGAGGCCCTTTCAAGAAACATTGGTAAATACAAGTGTACCACCAAACTATGTAAGTACAATGACACTGCAGCCACTTCTGTCACCACCACTTTGATTCCTGCCAACTATGTCACTATTGTGTTTGGCCATAAATGTCTCTTCTAAATATGTCAAATCCATCAACTCATGTACCAAAATGAATGAGTTTGTTCAATTTCTGAAATTATTTCTACTTGGTGCTCCTATCTCCAATGGAAGGAAAATTAAGTCTCAACCCAAATAACAAATGGCTGCCACAAAACAAAGAACCCAGTTAAAGTACCTTTGATCTTTTGGATTCCTTGACCTTGTAAACATGGGTATAAACACCAGAATTATGCTTCTTACCTCTATCAAAGCGAATGTATGTAATATAACACTTTTTTCTTGGCGCCATTTTGAAATTCAAGATTGCGGCCGCACATGTATGGTCCAGCATTGTTATCAATGGTGTCATGAATTCCTGACCCTAAAAACATGGGGTAATACAGAACACCAGAATTTTGCGCTCTACGAATCTCAGGGACCAAGATTAGGCAAAAGTCGTTCATGGTGGGGCCCATTTTGAAATTCAAGATGCGCCTGCAACAACAATGGTCTGCATTGTTTCAATGGTCCATTGAATTCCTTGACCCTACTTTGGTCTCTACTCTGAAAAATGGTGTCAATATGGATTTCCTTACACCTACAAAACCATCGACAACAAGGGTATACATATAATTTTAGGATGTGAGTCTTTCAAAAGTGTACTTCATTGGACAGCCGGCGGCCACCTTGGAATTCCAAATCCTACATGTAACATGAAATTCTTAATGATAAAAAATAATGTTCAGGAAATGCATTCCCAGCACCTAAAAACCCCATCAAAAGATGTATTAAACATAAATACTAGGTTAAGTCTTTTCAAAAATGTGTACTTCTTTTCATGTGATGCGGTGGCATCTTGGAATTCCAAATCCATCCCATGTAACATGGACCTCTAATGATAAAAACGATGTCAGGAAATGATTCCCAGCACCCCAAAAAAACCCTCTAAAACAGAGGTATTTTAAACATACTTTTAGGATCTCAAAATTAAAATTTTATATTTTAAAATGGCTACCGGCGGCCATTTTGGATTCGAATCGAGCCGTTCGAAAAAGAAAATGTGTGATTCTTAAAGGTAAATGGTCCAACAACTCAAATCAAGTCTCATAATCTCGTCGGATGAATTGAGCGGGGTTTAAGCAGGTCTGGACTATTGTACAGGGTCAAAATTAAAGTGCTCCGATTTGGATAAAAAAAGGTTAGCCAAATTATTGGGAGCTCCTAGGAAAATAAGGAATAGTTTGAGGGTCTCAAATGCTTTGCTCAAGAAAGTAAGGGGGGAAACGCGATTCAAGCCCCATTGAATGCAAGGACGTTGACCTTCGTGCGCCTCAAATGCCTATGGAAATCCTTTTTTACTCTCCAAGGTAATTTTGAATGGCAATTAATCGTGAATTAATCGTATGGCAAATGTGTCTTCAGACGTAAACAAGTGGTTCTCGAACATAGGGTCACTGCTTTCGTGATCCACTATTCCTTCACTATTTTGTAACTTGACTCAGATTTTTGACAGTTTTTTTTGTTACCATTGTTTATTGAGTGACCTTGATCATATGATCTGTGGTTCCCAAGGTGCATCTACGATCCAAGTCTATGTAGCTATTAGGCTTTACTTCTCACACTTGAAGCCATTGATGTTTCTCCGCCTTATTTTATTAACTTGCCCTCATGAGCTTTTGACCTGGATAAGTGACCCTTAACCTCATTCCATATGTGTTCCCAAAGGCGGGGTATCAAGTAGTCAAGTTTTACGTAGCTATAGGACTTCTCAAATGAATGCGAAGTTTGATATTGTTTTCCAGGACTATTTTATAACTTGGACCGCACATGCTTTGACCTTGTATGTGACTCTTGATCTCATCATATGAAGGATAGCAAGGGACCACTCATTGACTTTTAACATTATATTCGAATGATGTCAATTTGATGTTTTCAGCCCATTTTATAACGTGACCTCATATGAACTTGACTTTGGCAAGTGACTCTTGACCTCATTACGATATGGAGGCTCACAAGGCGGCATCATGATCCCAATTTCTGTAGCAATTGGACTTTTAGTTCTTGAATGAGAAACCTTGTATCGGAACTTTAACCGGAACAAACAGACACAGGCACAAAAAGACTCAGATGGTAACGTTCGACTCTGCAATCGTGACAGGGACACGGAAAATGTTGGCCTCAAACATACAACTCTCAGAATGAATGGATATCATCAAAAAATTTAAGAAGTGACACAAACAAAACCCCTATAGGTTGAAGAATAAAAGGGTGTAGCAGCTCTGGGCATGCCCTACTATCAGTTGTCAAAATGTGTCACCACCTCTTAAACTGCTCTAAAAATAACAGGACAATTTGGAATGATACACAGCTGTGGAGATAGGGATCACTCAGCTACCATCCTGCGTGAGTTCAAAAACAAATACTGCAAGCTAAAACTTGCCAAGATCCTGCGGGCTGGGGGACTCTAGTTGGTATTTAGAGCGATCTCTGCCACAATACCTGAGGCAATAAGAGCAGAAACCTTGGTAAGAGAGAGTTGGTAGGCAGTTTTCAGAGGGAATACGAGCAGAAAAAGTCTGCAATACACAACGGTAAACTTTCGCCTACAGACATGTCTATCACAGCACGAGGAACAGTAGATCTAAGGTCCTGTGTGCAAAGTGTAGCTAAGCTATGTCAAAATCCCCCTTCTTGCTAAGTGCTAAAGTGCCAGGGGGAAAAAAAGCGGAGAACAATATTCAATGCAAGAAAAAAAATAAATCGCGCTCCGGACCGCGAGTGTACGTTCTGCCGTGCGTGGTTTGTGAAATGGGGCCAAAGTCACATGAGGTCACCAAGGACACAAGGTCACCAAACATGTAACCCAACCCGCCCCTCCTCCGTTCCACCCAAGTTAATCATCGTAGCCCTTACGGAAACTCAGTATGGAATGTAATTATTAAGGGTTACATGTTGACCAAAGATACTATTACGTTATCCCCGTTTGTTCACGCAATCGGAAAAATATCATGGTTGTTCCAATATACATGAGGCGATAGGTTATGACGTCTCGTGTACGCCTAAGGTCAGACATACCTTTCATATATATAATATATATTAATAAACAGTGTTAAGTGATCTTTACTTGATTTGCTTCAAGAGGTGGTATGTCCAAAACATTACATAAATCAAAAATACACAATTACACACAATTTATAACTGATATTTAATTTCAAAAGGGCGTTGGGGCAGTTCAACGAGTGAGTATGTCCTCTCAGCTAAAGACTCGTCAAAATGACGCGCCAAAAGTCATACAAAACTCAGGTAATATTCAAAGGGAATCTTCTCAGTCATGAATGTAATCTTGTCCAGCAGTTCAGACGACGGGGGCTCTTCCTTCGCCGACAACCGACAAAATGGTCCACAATAATTTAAAATACAGGTTAATATACCACCATCAGTCTACCGTTAATGTCCTCATGTAGGACCACAAATTGGAATCCTTTTTGATTCCGAAAACTGAAGCTCTTTGGCTTAAAAGACGACAGCGGACATTAGTACAAGCTCCGGCCCGGCCATCAAAAATATTAAATCCTGGGACACTAGATGTAGAAAGCTCAAATCTACACATTCATTGTAAAGTAAACTAGCTATATTAACGGTAGAGCTCCAGCGCTCTAGTTCAGCTCCTGATTTTCAACTGCTGGCATCGAGTCCTTCCAGTGATAGTATTTAACTACTCATCAGATAGATTCCCCTTTCTAACAATATTCATTACTTCATCCTCTTGCATAAACATAAAAAACATTACATTTTTTTTAATAATGATTATTACTCTACTCACAATGCTCTTCACTTCAGTCTTCATATATATAACTTACGGTGGGGGAATTCCCTAGGTCTGCAATATTGTTGAGCTCAAAACATAAACAAGTTTCTAAGGTTAGCATCCTTGGGGAAATTCCCCAACTTCCCCTATGTGCAATCAAACAGGTTTTGCAGCTTGCAAAAAAACAACTTAGGGAATCCCTTTCTCTCTTTTATAGTAACAAAGTGCTTGTCCCGTTGAGAATCTTTCTCCAAATAAAATGAGCAAATAATATTTTTAAAAGGTTAATGGCAGAAAAATGGAAGGACATTATAACAATAGCCAATGTGATATTGGAAACAACCAGATATTTTTCCGATGCGTGGAGAACAAACAGTGGGTAACGAATTTATCATTAAGACATTTGAAGTGGTAAGCCTAAAAGGTGATAAATGTATTTAAATCTGGATTAGCACAGCTACAATACAGTCTAAGTACAGAAACCAGAAAGCTCAGACTGTGACTAGGCCACCCTAGTCTAGGTCTGTGCATACTGAGGCTACAATGTACATATCAACACGTGGGACTAACTGCAACAGTAACACAAGACTCAGTAATCATGTCCTGATACATACAATATCCCTAATCCAAGGACAGTCTAGAGTCAAGATGTCAGGCACAGTGATTCAGTTTTATGTAGTCTGCCTATGCAGTGCACAGAGGCAGGGATGGGAATTCTGCTGGGTAGAATGGCACTGTAGCTAAGAAAAACACACTAATGCTATCCTGACTTGAAAGACATCACAAAGGTCACTAGTCCTCCAAAACACACAAGGGGGGGAACTTTAAAAATGTTTTGTACATAAAGATGCAGGGAAATGTATCAGGAGAAATATTTGTTTGGGATGCCAGCAGCAGTCACCCCCCATTGTGGTCTGAACCAAAAAGGCCATCTGGATTGTGCACTTCAGAGGGTGTTGATCCAAAACAGCTCTCTTCCACAGATGCGCGAAGAATCACTTACATCTATAGTTAATGCAGGTAAAGTAGGGGGACTTGATACGTGGTGTAAGCATTACGTAATACGGGCTCATATCCAGGAGTAATGAAAAATACTCTGGTAATACCCGGAGAAAATATATTGGACATTACCAATGAATTTACATCATGTCTACCTAAATGATAAACAGACCTACGACCAGAGTAATCCTTTGTGCCTTCTGCCAATTTGCAGACGAACAAAAAACACATAAAAGCAATAGAAGCACATTTTGAGAGCCCCCAATTTTCAAAATTTGATATTTTCGCAGTTACGTTGGCAACTGTCTAGGAAGCTATACCTGCGAACGATAATTCTCAAAATGCCATATTTATCATAAAATAAGTGATTTATAATTAAAATTGTGTTATTCCAGATTGTACTTAACAGCAGAGCTGGAAAGTTTAGGTTTGTCCGCCAATGCTGAACTAGGCCACCTCACGAAAAATGACCTCTAACTTTCCTCTCCTGAACAAAGAAAAAACTAATGCGTATTGGCGTAGAAAGACATGGCACATTTCGGACTATTTCATATTGAAGGCCGTTTCCAACAGCCGTGGATTATTCCGGAGATCTGATTTAATTATTCTAATTAAAACATTCCTTAGGTTTGCAACACAGACTATTTTGAGCGTAACCCATTCACAAGTCATTTACGAGGCAGGTACCAATGTAACCGTGTAAAAATTTCAATTTTTTGGAAAAAAATGGGGTCGCTTTAAAAATATTGCCGTTATTGCTTTAAATAAAAGTAGGGACAGCGGTCCCAAAAAGGTTGTCCAATAATTGGGTAATAGAATAAACTTGATCACGCTGCCACTTAAAAAGCTAAGCACATTTTAACAAAAGTGTATACCAAATGGACAAGATATGACCCTCAATGACCCCTGAATGACATTTGACCCAGGTGGCCGTTAGCCAGGGGGGCGGGGGAGGGGTGCGACGCAACCCCAAAAATGACAAAGGTTCGCTTTATGATGTGAAGGTCCGCTTTGTCATTCGAAGCGGTTTGCGCTTTGTAATGTAAAGTTTGCCGCTTGCCTAAATTATGTGTTTTAAATTTTTTAATTTAAAGCTTTTTTTAATTTTACCAATTTTTATCAATTGGGTACTATGTTTTCTCAAGCTGAGATGATGATGATAGTCACCTTGCACCTTCCCCCACCCGCGGTGTGAAGTGACCCTGAAGACCTGACTCCTCATTTGTGTCACCACATAAGACCTTGTCCAAAGGATAAGACATACCAAGTATGAACTTTATCCATACTGCAAATGCTAGACATTTTTTAACCAAAAGGTATACCACAGGGCACAAACTAGGACCCTAAGGACCCCTGAATGACCTTTTGGCCTCATCTGTTACCCCACATAAAGACCACTGGTCTAAAATATAGCGGATGCCAAGATGAAACGTGATCCTCACTGCACTCAAAAGCTAGACAACATTTACCTAAAGCCTAACCAAAAGATTTTGACACACAAACACAGACAGAATGACAGAAATCATGCTGCCATAAGGTATTCATACTCGGACGACCTAAAAACATTCAACATTCTTAGATATTTCTTTCTGAACACACCACTTTTATGCAATGAAAATGTGGTTGATGTTTCCCGGCCTCCGCGAACATTTACTTAAAGGGGATGGCCCAATTTAAATATAAGGAAGGTTTCTTGGTCTGATAGAATGAGCCTTCACAACCATCTAAAAGGTGTTTGCGGTGATATTCCATCCATTTTGAGTATGTGAGAAATTTCATGGTCACCCCAAATGGGGCCACATTTTTGCTTGTAAATTCCAAACCAAAAACCTTAACCCTGCGATTCCATCACGGGTAATGAGAAATAATAATAATGAGATTTATATAGCGCTTTACACAAGCGCTGTTCGCCAATTTTATTACACTGCCGTCAGGAAATGGTCACAATCCATTTTGCTCATCTAGGCCGGCAGCTGGCCAAGCGCATATTCCTATCAGCACTTAGATGTAATCAGTGGCGGACCGAGGCAGTGATTCAGAGGGGGCAAAACAAAATTCCAAGGCGTCCGCCAGCAGGGGGCAAAATTCGTTTGTCGTCCCGGTGAATTGCTCCACTAAGTCTGAATTTGACGAAATGCGCGCATAGCGCGAGCGAAAAAATCGCAAAACTTTACTTTATATTTGGCAAACTTTAGGCTGAAAGGGCCAAAATTGCCGAAAAAATAGGGGGTGAAATGCATATTTTGCGTCCAAATCGTCCCGCTATTTCGAGCCAGAGGGGGCAACTGCCCCCCCGCAACCCCACCTGAACCAACGAGTCGGTACGCCACTTGATTGTAATATTCCCATAGAAACAATCCCTCACATTTCGATGGGGTCAACGAGGCAATTGAGATTAAAGTATCTTGCCCAGGAAAACACCACGTTGACTATAGCGGGACTCGAACTCGCGTTTTAGCAGGAGTACTGCGCCTGATCCGTTACGCCACACATGATCGTCGAAAGAGCATTCTTGTGATGCCAAACTTATGGACCAATAGGTAAAACCTGGGGTTATGAGGACGAGGCTATTAGCAATCAGGCAACGGTCCTTAAATAGATTCACTTTCAAGTCTGAAAAAATGCTCATTACTACTTTACCGGCAGTATTCATAGAATTGCCCGTATAACAAACTATGTACATATTTTACAAGGCAAAGGTTAGTATTTGATTTCAAGAAGCCATTTCATAAAGTTAACACTATTCAATAAATTGAATACTTTGTATCAAAAATTGAAATATACCAATATTACACTATATCTATAGACATCTATCATGTTCTCACTACGGTCTTTAATAAATTATCTATACTGAATGTTGGAAAGCACATATCAAAATGTATGACACAAACTATACAGTTTAGATACAATTATACTAGTAACTATGAAGTAGTACACAAAAATTTAGTCCAATCATTAAGCATTTGGCTTTTTAGTAACCAGTGAACCTATACTGTATGTTCATACAATTTAATGGCATGGGCTTACTCTTGCTCAAGGCTTTTTATGTAAGTACTGGGCTGAAGCCATGTTCACATGGTCACAAAAACTCCCAAGGGTGTTTGAAAGTCCAGAGGTGAAAATTGTAATCCAATTATTTTATTCACTCCAAATTGCTCACATCAACTGCCGAAACTCAGGAAAGAAATCATCCCCCGCGACCATATCTCCTCCGCTTTTTATATCGGAGTGTAACCGCGAAGGTCAACATACCGAAAGCGGTTATAGACTTGCATGTGATATTCCAAACACAGCATTTGACAACAAAGATGACCGCCGACGGTCACCTCCACCCCACGAAGATGTCCACGGTAGACACTCAAAAAAACTCTGCGAGTGTTATCGGAGTTTGAACTTTCACCCCAAGTTTTTGAGGGGGATAAAACCCCCACTAGACCCTCGATTTTTGAATAAAACTCCGGAATTAAAACATGCCGAATGAGCCACATGGCATAGTAGTCTTGGCTATGCAGTGCACAGAGTCATTGAGAGTTGACTTCTGCTGGGTAGCATGTCACTGTAGCTAAGGAAAACACATTAACTTACCTGCTTTTGAAAGACATCACAAGGGCCCTAGTCCTCCAAAACACACAGGGGAACTTTAAAAATGTTTTTGTACAAACGAATGTAGGGAAAATGTATCCAGTAGAAATATTTGTTTGGGATGTCCAGGCAGCAGTTACACCATTGTGTTGAACCAAAGGCCATCTTGATTGTGCACTTCAGAGGGTGCTGGACCAAACGTCTCTTCACAGATGCGCAAGAGCATTACTCTATATATTTGAAGCATTTAAAGTAGGGGGACTTGATACTTGGTGTAAGCATTACGTAATACGGGCTCATATCCAGTGATTAATGAAAATTCCTCAAGGAGGTTTCAGGAAAATATTAATGGGGACATTAACCAATCAGCATTTACCATTCATGCATACTAATAAACAGACATACGACCAGAGTCATCCCTATGTGCCTTCTGCAATTCTTGCAGACGACAACAAAACCACATAAAAGCACGAACATGCACATTTTTGAAAAGCTGCCCAATTTTCAAATTTGATATTTTCCATTAAGTTGGTACTTGTCTAGGAAACTAGATACCTGCGAACTGAGACATCTCAAAAATGCATATTTATCCTAAAATCAGTTATTTTATAATATAAAATTGGATTCCAGCTGTACTGACAGGCAGCGCTGGAAATGCTAGGTTTTGTCCTCCAATGATGAAAATAGTGCCACCTGACGAAAATGACCTCTAACTTCACTCTCCTGAACCATAAACAAATAATGGATGAGCATAGATGCGTACATGGCACTATTTTCCGGCTATTTCATATTGGCAGCCGTTTCCAACAGCCGTTGAATTATTATCGGAGATCTCCGAGATTAATTAATTCTAATTACAAAAATTCGCATTATTTTGCTCAACACCAGACATGTTGGAGCTTAACCATTCACAAGTACAGTTTACTAGGCAGTTACCAATGTAAGCCGTGTAAAAATTTCAATTTTTTTGGAAAATTGGTCCTTTAAAAAATATGCTATTATTGTGCTATTTAATAAAAGTAGGGTACAGAGTGGTCCCAAAAAGGTTGTCCAATTATTTTGTCATAGAATAACTTGATCCATCGCTGCACTTAAAAAGCTAGACAACCCCAATTTTAACCAAAAGTGGTATACCACATGGACAAGATAGACCCTAACATGACCCCTTAATGACCTTTGACCCAGGGCCAGAGCCCTGGGGTGCGGGGGGGGCGACCCCCCCAACAATGACAAAGGTCCGCTGTATGATGTTAAGTCCGCTTTTTGTCATGTCGAAGGTGCGCTTTGGTAATGTTAAAGTTTGACCGCTTGCTAAATTATGTTGTTTTAAGGGTTGTGTTGCGTGTTATCTGAATAGCAGCGGTTGATGGCTTGGGTTTACTACTGTTTTTCTCAAGCGAGAGATGATAATGCCCCTTGCACCTCCCCCCCCCCCTGTGTAAGTTACCCTGAATGACTTTGACCTCCTCATTTGTGTCAACCACATAAGACCCCGTTCTCCATGGATAATCGACCATCACGGCAAAATTGCTAAGAATTGTTAACCAAAAGTGTATACCACATTTCACAACTAGGACCCGAAGTGACCCCTGATGACCTTGGGCCTCATCATGTTTTACCCCACATAAGACCCCTTGTCTCAAATTAACTCATACCAAGTATGACTTGATCCATCAGCTGGCACTAAAGCTAGACACATTTTAATCCTAAATGCCATACCAAAAGTTTTACACACCATCACAGACAGACTGACGAATCATGCTGCCACAAGGTCTTTCATTCGGACGACCTAAAAATCATTCAACATTCTTAGATCTTTCTTTCTGATACACACCAATTTTATGGCAATGAACATGTGTTGAACATCTACTTAAAGTGGATGCCCCATTTAAATATATGAAGTTTTGTTCTGAAGAATGGCCTTCACCCCATCTAAACGTTTTTGCGCTGATATTTCATCCAGTTTTGATATTGTGAGAATTAATATGGTCAACCAAATGGGGCACATTTTTCACTTGTAACTTCCAAACCAAACACCCTTAACCCTGCGAGTCACGGTAATTAGAAATAATATAATAATAATGAGATGTATATAGCGCCTTTTACATAAGCCGCTGTTGCCAATTATTTTTACACTGCCTTTCAGAAATCGTCACCATCAATTTTGGCTTCATCTAGCCGGCAGCTGGTCCAAGCGCATAATCCTATCAGCACTTAGATTGTAATCAGCGGCGTACAGAGGCAGTTGATCAGAGGGGGCAAAATTTCCCAGTCTCTGCCAAGGGGGAACAATTCTAATGTCGTCCCGTGAATTGCTCCACTAAGTCCTGAATTGCTGAAATGTGCGCATAGCGCGCGAAAATCGCAAATTTACTTTAATTTGGGCCAAAATTTAGGCTGAATTGGCCAAAATTGCCCGAAATATATGGTGAAAATGCATATTTTTGGCCAAAATCGTCCCGCTATTGTTCGAGCCAGAGGGGCACCTTGCCCCCCTCCTGCCCCCCTGCCCCCCCGGTCGGTACTCCACCGGATTGTAATATTCCCCATAACATATCCCCAGATTTCGCTTGGGTTCACGTAGGCAATTGAGATTAGTATCTTGCCCAGAAACCAACACTTTGATATAGCGGGACTCGAACGTCCTCTTTTTATGATCATGAGTACTGCCCTTATCCTACCCACACATCTTGCTCGCAATAGCATTCTTGTGATCCAAAATTTACCACTTAGGTAAAACCTGGGGTTATGAGGACGAGGCTATTAGGCAACTCATTGGAATGGTCTTTAAAATTATTCACTTTCCAATCTGAAAAAAATGCTTTGCAGTTTACTACTTGATTCAATGCCCAGGTTGAGTCATTTGATTTTTCCAGAATCATTTCATAAAGCTTAACATTCTTACAATAAATGATACTTTGTATCAAATCTGAGAATATAACAATATTACAATCTATCGTTATCAAATCTATAATCATTGTTCTCACTAAGGTCTTTAAGTAAATATCATACTGAATTGTTTGACAAGGCCATATCAAATGTCTGACACACTATACAGTTTAGATACAATTATACAGTAACTATGAAGTCGTACACAAAATTAAGTAGTCGCAATTCAATATGCATTTGGCTTTTAGTAACGCTAGTGTAACCTATACTGTTATGTTTCATACCAATTTAATGGACATGGGCTTACTCGTGCTCAATGCTTTTTATGTCAATGTATCTGGGACTTGAGCCATGTTCACATGGTCACTAACTCCCAAGGGTTTGAAACTTCAGAGGTGAAAATTTAATCAATTATTTTACTCACTCTCATTGCTGTCCACCCAACATGCCGAAACTCAGTAAAATCATCCCCCGCGACCATATCTCCTCCGCTTTTTATATCGGAGTGTAACGCGAAGTCAACATCCGGAAGCGTAGACTTTTGCCATGGATATTCAAACACAGGAATTTGACAACCAAGATGACTTGCTAGTCACCTCCACCCCCGAATCAGAAAGAGGCAGAGGTGAGGGGTCGACTGAGGGCCTGTCCCACACGGTATGACACTCAAAAAAACTCTGGAGTGTTATCGGAGTTTGAGCTTCGCCCCAGTTTTTAGGGGGATAAAACCCCCACTAGACCCTCTCGATAAAACTCGGAATTTAAAACTCCTAATGAGTCCAACATGGCTAAAACCCGATCGCACTCCGGAGTTTCAGCCTTTGTTTGTGCAACATTGCTTGAATCAAATGTCTGCACCTGGGTTCTAAGTCTCTCTTAGTAGGCCCACATTCTCCACACACCGAGGGGAGGTATTTCATCATTTCACGAATTTTAGGCAGTCAATATTTTTTTATATAACATAAACATATTTCTGTCATTTGAAACAACGTGCCCAATCTCTTGAGATTCACTGCCCTGCAACTCAAGGCTAGTCAAGATACCAATGCAGGGAAAAAGTTCCCATAAAAATGAACTATTTCCCCGTGATGGGGGAACTAGTAGCTTTTTATGGGAACTTGGTAGCTTTTTATGGGGACCTGGGTTGACCTGCAGTAAATCGATTAGAAGTAGGTACCATTTTTAAAGTCTTTGGTATGAACCGGCTGGAATTCGAACCTGCGACCTCCCAACTGAGGCGAACACTCTAACCACTACGCCAACACGTCAGTTACTTTTACTGTGAAAACACCCATTATTAGTATGTGCCCCTATAAATCTTTGCTGGCGACACATAAACAGAGATAATACAATTTTCATTATTACAGACATTATCTTGAGTTAAATTTTACATTACCTTTCGTTATCCCGAGTTGACCACACTTGGTCACGAAAAGAAATCTGGTTGCTCTAATATAGTAAGCCATCACACTTCTAATATGCTGACGGCACACATCATGGTGTCATTGTCAACATTTCCCCAAATGTCTTGCAGTCTTGAACTAGAATGTCGCGGTTCTCGGCTTTCGCACTCGCTATATTCAAAGAATATAAGCTGTGGGCTGTTCCATTACCTTTGACCTTGGCATATGACCTTTGACCTCATCAACATATATTAGGTGGAATCCCTTAGTGCACCTATGACACAAGTTTGTTCCAATTGAACTACAACTTTTCAATTGAGGTCAATTTTTACATTTTTAGCCTATTTTTCAATTTGACCTCACATGACCTTTGACCTTGTCACATGACCTTTGACCTCATCAAGATATGAAGGATCCCATGGTGCACCTATGACCCAAGTTTGGTTTCAATTGAGATCAATTTTTTAAAAAACAAACACACACCCACATGCATACACACCCACACATACACACGCACAACGGATTGCTAAATAGTCCTCCAGCTATAGCTGGAGGAACGTCCCACAAAAATATGGCCATATTGGGTATTGCCAAAAGTAACTACCTGTGATCATGGGGTACATTTCCCGTTCAAACAGTTTTCGTTCCTCGCTGCATTGGTGTTGAGTTTTGCTTCGTCATAAAGATTCTGCTAGAATCATTCATATAACTGGCCCTCCCATTCTATAATATATTATAAAAGAATAATAAAACATACTGACTTTGCATAAATAGAGATATTTCGATATGAAGGAAGCTCAAGATGAATACAATTTGTGTAGCCAGTACTGAGGGGAAAATAACGGAGGGCAAACGGTAAGTGCTCAGGGAGACAATAGGTGGTAAAGGGTAAATGCAGCATTTTGTGTTTGCTTATTGTCCACAATTTTGGTTCGTTTGTCAACCTGGAAAATGAGGAGTTCCTGGGTTAACACCAAGGGGGTGAAACGCATTCAAAACCAGTCGTCCGTGGCTGTGCGCTGACCATTTTGGCATATTGCACTGAATAATTATCAGTTTGGGGTGCTTGTATACCACATAATGGCAATCGATACAAAAATCCGCCAATATAAATCATTTGTTGGATGTTGGGTGCTATTGGGTGGTTAAATTTTGTCCTACCCCCATGGCCCCAAAACAATTGAAATGACCCCATCAGTCTTCCGTGAATTAAATAAACTGCCTCAATGAATACATTCTTTTTCACCTAACGCGCATTGCATTTATGAGAAAAAGAGTATCTGAGCAAATGATCGGTACACTATATTACACACCTGGCCACCTCTAACACATACATTAAATTTGTATCACTATCACTACCGATTAGTGTATCATGCAAGCGGCACCCACAGAATGTGGAAGAAGCGAGGCAGCCATTGGCTTTCCATTGTTGGTACTCGAGGTTTTTCTTTGTGGTGGTCGGCAAACCATGCGAGACGTGTATTTCTAAAGATTAACTAACCGTGTGCCTCTCTATCTATATAGAACCCTCTTTGGTTAACACCACATTTGGTGTTTTTGCTTATTGGTCGCACAATTTTTGGTCTTTGTCAACCTGATTTTTGCACTGAGAACATTCACCAAAGAGTGCAGTCTGCCTGCCTTCATTTTGGTCATTGTGATATCGTAATACTTCTACTAAGGAGGTTCATGCAGTTCTGTTACACAACATATTTATAACGTTCATTGTGTTTGTACGCCTTTAAAAAAAACAGGCCCCATTTGATCACAATTACACGTTCTCTATTCCATCAGGATTACAGAGAAGGAAAGTGATGAAAACAATTGAGTACAGAATGGGACCTGTTAATTAAATTTCATTGTGCAAACACACATAACCTTATTTTTAACAGTCCTTCAGTACAGCACGTCTAGTCGATATGTACAGATTTCATTGTCAACAGGCGGGTGAAATGAAACTGTACAAATGCCCATAGGCCATTTTGAAGTTTTGAATTAGTATCGCACCACCAAGAGGATTTCGATGAGCTACCTATATGTCAGTACGTCATTACTAGGGACGTAGTTGACCAGGGGATGACGTATCAAAACATTACACAGCGACATGTATGAATGAGGCCTCCATTATATGATCGAGTGTCCTATCTTCCTTATTTAGGGGATCATTGGTCAAACCCATCAATGATACTACTTTTTGTCCGGTTGCACACTATGTTTGGCTGTATGCCAAGAGTAAAAAGTAAATTGCCATTGAACGAAATCACAATCACGAAGTGACACTCAAGCACAACGTTTGAACCTTATACAATTGCCTCTTCTTTTGACAACTGATAAGTAGGGGCATGCAAGAGCTATTATCTTCTCCAAAAATCAGGACAAACATCACGGAATTCTGCCATATAGGCCTACAAAGGTCATGATGTGTATGTTTATTAGGGCCCTCTATATACCAT
The DNA here is from genome assembly GCA_023653785.1 of Ophioderma brevispina. NCBI lineage: Eukaryota > Metazoa > Echinodermata > Ophiuroidea > Amphilepidida > Ophiodermatidae > Ophioderma > Ophioderma brevispina. Next base: position 137,504 of record JAMKCH010010172.1, on the reverse strand, counting down.
TCTCCAAGAAGGACATGGACAACTAGATATTTAAAGAGACATGGGAGATTTTCAGAACCAGTTTTTACAAATTGGGAATGCTTACCAATGTATTAGAATCACACCTGAAGTGCATAAGCGAAGTACGCCGTCTTTATGTAATAATAAGATGATTTAGTAGTTTCTGTCGTGCCGACCAGAAAGTCAAAGCATGGTTTTCTATGGGGAACGTTACGATAGCCAGGCCAAGTTTTTCAAAACGAGGTTTTGCAGTTTTCTTTTGCACCTGTTTGTCCAAATAATCCTTCCAAACGTTCTCGGTAGGTGGTCTACAACCGATCCAGTAAAAATTTGAGAAAATTCATATCCTAAAAAATCTCCTCCTGTCACTTACGAAAAATAGATTTGCCCCAATGAAATTTCGTAACATATTTACCCAGTATGTAGATGGGACTAATATTCCACAATCAGTTGTCAATCTGTGTAGCCAGCGAGAATTTTTGTTTTATTCTGGTTTTGGCAGAAATAAATGAGACCGCAAACAGCTCTGCAAGAGAACATGCAAGTGGAATATACACATACATTTACAATTTAAACAAAGTTACATCATTAAACTTTTACAATCAAACAAGCCAAGTAATCCGATATGGATGAGGCCAAATACCAATTTAATGTTTCATGGGCAGCAAGGCCAAAAATAATTTGTCTTTGGGATAACAGCTCAAATATATGATCGTACCGAGATTAGATTCCAAATTATTAAACATTCACCATTTAAAGACTACTACTAAAGCACACTAGTTACAAAAATTATGGATGCTTAAACTAGTTAACAAAGAGGCACCCACATCTGTACAAGTACATTGGCTTTAGGGTGATTAACTGACCCACAGGGTTGCTTAATCCACTGAGTTAAAAGGACACAATGGCATAGAAAAGAATTATTCAGACATAATCAAAAGGAACCTACTGAAAATCAAATTCCACAAATTTGAAAACAAATTGTGTGCTTACATGTCTGTTAAAAAACAGCAAGAGTCATGGCAATTCCTGCCACAGAAACAAGGTGTTTGACATCTGCCAGAATGTTTCTAGCATGTTTTTGACAATTAAAAAAGCATTCGACATTTTCCTCAGGGCTTGTAGTGAAGATACATTGTATATGAACAGGAAAAGGTAGATAGTGGTTATTGGCACATATTGCAATAGCAATCGTCTGCGCGCGGATGGACTTCATGCTTTTAAGTTTGATAAAATGCTTGCAGTAATGTCAGCATCCTTGCTGTCTGTGGAGAGCAGTGAAGATTACAGAAAATAATATTAGTACTCCTCCCTTTTTTACCAAAATGTTAAACCACCAGATGTATTCAAATTTGTGGCAGTGTATGCAAAGGGTCCATTTCATTATGTCTGCAATATTTTCTAGAAAATTGTGTCCCTTTGAACCAGTTGGTTGATCAGTCAACTAACTTTGCCGTGTTTTTTAAGCTTTCAACTGTTTTCAATAGAGGGACAAATATGAGCATTTGAAGATTTATTTGCCTTATGTAGAAACTGTGTGGATTTTATGTTAGCGACCGTCATAGTTTTATTAACATGCAATCCGCCAATATAATAGGAACCCATGACAGTGCTCGATTGAAAAATATCTAATCCAACAAACCTTACTTTTTGACGGATGCAAAAAGAAATATTTTAGATGGTCTACTCAGCGGGAGGGTGTTTGACCATCCCATGATCGGCATTGTACAATGTACTGTACAAAAAATACAAAAAATAAAAAAAATAAAATATTGATAAAAAGTGTTCAAGAATTAGAGGACCACAAATCAGTCCATGATTGCAATGACTAAAAATTCCCTAAGTAATAATGCTTTGAGGGCTAAAATGAGTGTGAAGTCAGGGTTTTTATGTGTTAAGAATAGGATTTGGTGGGATCACATGACCCTATTGAGGTGAAATTTACCAAAATGATGCATTGTGGGATTGACTCAATAAGATCTTCTGGGTCTTACTGATACTGTAGGACACTTATCCTACAATAAAGCAGAATTTATAACCTTGAGTTAAAGGTGCAATAAGAGATTTGACATATGTCGGGTGTCCCTAAAAAATTGAAGCCATAATTTTAGCACTGATAAAGCTTTCCATCAAAAAAGAGGACATCATACAGGTCATCCAATTATGTGGTCAAAGAATAAGTGTTTATAATCAGACCAACATTAATGACATTAAGTGACCCTTGATGACCTTTGACCTTCTCATCTGTTACCCCACATATAGATCACTGAGGTCTCGGTGCATATATACAAGTAGATTAGGTTTAGGATATCGTAAAATGGTCTGGTAGAAAAATGACAATTAAAATCAAAACCCCTGAATCAATTAGTCCAACTTGACTATGGGTAAGATTTGAAGGTCTCCACAATTTTGTGCAGTTTCAAGACTGCATGATTGTTTTAGTGTTTATTTATTTTTTAAAAAATCCTAATTTTTACAATAAATATAATTTTTCCCAGCCTAAATGGAAGGTGCTTTTAAGCTGAAATTAGTGATGTGTATATAAACAAAATACCTAAAATCTCACATTGCTTTTTTGAATCAAGTGTTTAATTCTTTAGAAAAAAAATATTTTAGGGAAAAATACTTTAGGAAATTAAAAAAGCTATTCTTTTCACATAGAAACACTCAATCTGCAAAATCTAAAGGTGAGAATTTTCTAAATTTTTATGTCCTTTCAAATGTACAACTTATTCATCACCCAGGGAGTTGTAGTTTCTTCCTAGGAAAAATTATGAAAAGTGGATACTTCAGTATTTCTAAAAAAAATACTTCAACAAAAGAGTGTGTGTTGTTGCCTACCTGTTCTTTGTTTTTGATGACACAGAGCAAAATAAAAAATGGATGTATTTTTTATATTTCTTTAACCGTTAAAACCAAACATCAATCTTTATAACTCATCAATTAACTGAGAAAATATTGAAATAAAATGTGTAGTTTTTCACAAAATTGCCCATTTTGGTCATTTTCTATACTGCCAAATCAAAAGTCCCGTACAAAGTCTATGGGAATTTGGAAATGCATTATGTGACTAAGTCTCCCAAACGCCTTTTTTGACAAACATTAAAATTTTGATTAAATTCTTTTAAAAAATCTTTTCAAAACCAAAATACAACATCATTAGAATTTCAAAAAGATTGGGCAACGATCCATAGACGATAATCCTACCTTAAGTTGATCTAAAAAGCTACAGCAAGTTGAAAAAGTGTCAAACAAAAGGTGTTATCTAGAGCAATATAATACCCCCAAGTTGACCCCTGTATGAACTTTGACCCCTCCTTATCTGTTAACCACCTCATAACACCCCCCCGTCTCAAAGAATGACTAAGCATACCAACTACCAAGTATGAAAACTTGATCTTTCATTCCACTTTTCACTGCACTAAAAATCTACCGTACGTTGAAAAAGTGGTGTACTAAATGTTTTTTTTGAGTAACAGACAGAAACACATGAATCATGCTGAGACATAAGGTCTTTCCGATTTCATCGAACGAACCCCAAAATAACCCCCCAGGTAGGATTAAGCCGAGAGATATTTCTTTGGTGCAAAAGTAAATTCAGCCTGTTTATAAGCAAATCAAATTTCAACCTTTTTGTTTTCAACTTTTTCAGATATTTCTGTAGCCAACACAAGGTAAAAATCTATTTGAGTGTCCTAATCTATTGAAATACTCATATGACAGAAATACAGATGCCTTGAAATCTCTTGTTTGCACCTTTAATCATTGGGAAGTTAAGAGTTGATCTTAACAAGATATTTTACAGCAGTAAATAACTTAACACAGCTTTCATCAACTTAACATTGTCCATCCAATTTCCGCTGCATCACTTGTACTTTGGATACAGCTTTCTTTCAACTTAATTGTTCATCCATTTGATCAGCTGCTTCACTTGTACTTTGGAATGCGTCTGAGTTGCACATATGCCAAGAACATGAAACCAATTCATGGGAAAATGGTACCACCCCCCCCAATGTTATTCTGACACAGACCCATGGTTCATGCCAATACCTTGTTCTTCTAGGTAAGCTTCTCCAGGAATGCTGTTTGGAAATTAAACAACCAAAAATAGTGTTATTTATGGAACATGGTCATCTGCCATTAGAAGGGGACATCAACATAATTCACAGCTGTTGATGCCATGCAAAATGGTCTTAATTTTAGAGCAAGTCTAAGCAGTGGCGACACAAGTTTGACAACTATTATAGTAGGAACATGCAAGAGCTATGAACTCTGCCAAAATCAGAAAAATCCATTGTGGGTTCTGCAAATAGGCCTACAAAAGTCATGATTAGTATGTTTACAGAGCCCTCTATATGCCAATTCTCAATAGAGGAGACTGGTTTAAACTAAATTTTAAAGAAAAATCACATTTGCCCGCAATGAAATTTCGTGAAATTTACACAGGATGAAGTCAGTGGTACAAATATTCTAAATTAGTTGTCAAATGTGGTCGTGGTTGATATTTTTTTAGTTTATTCTAGTGTTGTCATAATAAATACTGAGACTTTCAAACAGCTGGGATAACATGAAAAAGTTGACCTTTGGGTGTCCTTTGACCCCCAGATGATCTAATATACTTCACAATTCATGTGAGCTGACAAGAGAGAGAAGGCCTCATTAATTCTGCAGAAAAGCATTCAATATTTTCGACCGATGACTTCAAATGACGTGATGGCCTTTGAGCCAAAAACCCTGAACATCATAAGACCTTCCTTCAGGATTAGTGATCAAGATGAGTATTTTGGGTGCTATCTATCCAGTGTCGTGACAGAACTCAGCATGAAACCCTTGGCGGACCTTTGACCTCATACTCCAAAGTATCCTACGTTAAAGATCACAGTTGACAGATTCATAATTGCTGTTTGCTGTGGCTCTTCAATGGGGATTATGTATTATTGCAGGTATATGAAAAACAACTAATAGGCAGCATATGCTGAAAAACGTTAGCTTTACAATATTAAAATACAAATATACATATAATATAGATATATATTTTTTTAAAGTTCAAAATATACAACATTTAAAAATTAAAATACAATAAGAAACACATTTAGAATATACATATACAACATTTAAAATAAATAATATTCAAAGGAAAGAGCAAACATGATAAAAACACATTAAAGGTGCAACAAGAGATTTCAAATAATAGAGTTCCTAAAAAATATGAAACTCTGATTTTTTGAACTGGTTGTAAAGGCTTTCTACCAAATATACCCCCATGCGAAAGGATTAAGCTGAGAACTGCTTCTTTGGTACAAAAATTGTGAAATTTCTAATTTCGTATAGGAGCAAATACGAATACAGCCTATGTTTTCTATTGAAATACAAGCATATACAAATCACATTCTGTTTTCATTTTAAGTTATTTCTGTTGCGAAACAAAAGGTACGGGATCTATTGAGTGTCTATTCTATATGAAATCACTACATATCACAGGAAATATGGATGACTTGAAATCTCTCGTTGCACCTTTAAAGCACAAAATAATTATAAAAGTTGAGTTACCCACAGGTATTTAGTTTTTGAATGACAAATGGGAAGTGGAGTTCTTGTAACGATTGGTGCGCATTTTTGGAAGTTCAAACTTTGTGTTTTTCCTGAGGTTGAAATAATTTACCTTTTCTACCTAAAGCATGTGATGATGTCTGTCATAATGGAGGACCTGCTGACCAAATTTCAGAACCAAATCCTCCCTTCACCGGGAAAGGCTAGTGAGATTCAAGAACGTGAGAGCATCTTCATAATGTTGATATTCTTACCAAGGATGATCCTGCACAAGCGTTTTTATATTCTTTCCAATTGGAAAGACTGTTGTTTTGTTTGACTTGAATACCAAACAGCGCATGCGTATTTGAGCAAAGGGCGGATATAGATCTGATATATGGTCAGCATTTCCTCAACAGGAGCTCCAAACCCTCTGAGTGAATATAGCAGAAACAGCCGTTTGCTAGCCTTAGATATCATGTTTTTCACCTGTATATCCCAACCTAAATTATTTTGAATGACCAGACCAAGCAACTTCATGTTATTAACTATTTCAAGAATCTCACCACCAAGACCATGTGGGAGCTATAGTCAGAGTAATAATTGTTTGAACGAATTCGAAAAATCTGCTGCACGTGTGCGTGAAGGTCGAACTGCCGTGTACTGCACGTAAACACAACGATTAAAATAGACACAGGATATGCCTGTGTACAGGTCGCACAAGTCGGTACTGCGTACGCTTAGTTCAAACAATTATACGGAGACTATAGCATACAAAGGACATGTATTGCACAAATGAACCCACTTGAATGAAATTATTTCAGGTTACTTCAATAGAGCAATAACTTTGCAAATACAATTATTTTTGCACTGATGATGTGTACGAATACTGACTTCACCCAAATCTGGGTTTCGCTCAGGAAATTCACACTATAAGATTCAGGTCAACTGCACTCACCAATTAATTTGGGTGTTATTGAATGTGGTACAGAATTTCATGCCTACAAGTTCATTGACTGCCAGTGCCTGAAATGAAGAAGTAAAGACTTTATTATTTTTGTTGTTTTGCTTTTAACAATGACAATATAACCAAACTATAATATACTGAAGTAAACACATCCAAAAAGTCACTCCCAATAATCCCTGAAATTTGTCAAGTTCAAACGATACGTCGTATTATACATTATGGAATATAATGGGAAGAAGTGTTTATTTATGCATATTTTGACACCTCATTTGTGGCGATCGACTGAGTATTGTTGAAGTTAGACCCACTTCACTTGACAACCCACCCCAGGATTTAAGAGTTGCAGGAAACCCTATTGACAATCATACTTTTTACAGATGGAAGTCAGTGCAATCCTCTTCTTCTCTGCAAGACTAATTCTTCTCTATAGGGTTTACTGCAACTTTTAAATCTAAACTCAATATTTTTTTAACTGGGGACATATTCTGATTTTGGCTTATGTCTTATGAAAAATTACGCTATTGATGGCACAGCCAAACCCATAAAGTGGTAATGTGAACTGGTCTTAAGAACAAATATATTCTTCTTAGGTCATGCATTGAAAGCACAAAATTGGGTAAAATGGTGTGATTTGCAGGATACCCAGCCCAAAGAAAACTTAAGACGCCATCGTGCAGCGAAGTCATTGCAAGCCGAAACAGACCTGGTTCAATACACTCAAGCTGTTACCAATGGATCACAGTTTTGCTTCTGATCCAGTGTTAACAATGGAGAACAGCTTTGCTTCTGATTTCTGTAGGTATTATTTATCTGAGCTTCACTACAAGTGCTTAATAAGTACAAGAACATTAGATTAAAGGTAGTTCTACACATTTTGAAATATTCATTTTTGTGTGTACTAATGCAACTAAAATTAAAGATAGTCACCTAAACTACTCAATTGCAATATTGAAATGAATCTGATGATTTTTTGTTTCGATGTAATTAACAGTTGTCAATGTGTAATTATTGCACGAAGAACTATGTATATTTAAAGGTGGGTGACCCAGTCATGGTCTGTTTTTTCATGTCTTTTCTTCCTCACATGAAGTATTACACCAAAAACATCGGTCCAGCCGTTTGGGTAGTAGAAGCAAAAATGTGCACTAAATTGGCCCATAGGACAGTGTGTTAATAAATGTGGTATAACACATATGGGGACATTTGTTCATTACATCAAAAGGAAATACTTTCTGGGCCTAAAATATCACTGGGGTAATGAGAAAAATATGGACATTCTTTTGATACCAAAATCTCAATTTTGATGGAGTAAATTGGGGGGATGAGGTTGTCGATCCAGTCACCCACCTTTAAATGCAATACTCCCTAATATTAACATGTTTTCAGACATCTATGGCAAGTACAGTAATGGTCTACACATACTTACATTGGTACTATATCTAAATATACTGAGGTACTGTAACCATCGAATCCATACAGGAAGGGATTCTATGTTGATAAGAATCCACCGAGACCAATGGAATGAATAACAAAGATTATCATTTGTATGAGCTCAAATATCACTTGACATTTGGAGCTAACTGGTTGCCTCACTCAACCAATGAAAAGATTTTTTTCTTTTTCTGCCACATGGTCTGTGATCGTAGACTTATGATGTTGGAGATCAAAACCATGTGGCAGAAGAAATCATGTCATTGGTTTCGGGTGAAGCCGAGGTTCTAGGCACAGAACAAGACAGGTACAAGAGATCGATAAAAGAAGCCATCGAAATTAGAAAGAGGGGCACACAGGATAGATATTAGGGGCAGTGCAGACTCACACTGTTTTTTGAATGAATTGTTTGCTCGGACCAAGAAACCATCGGAAATGCTAGATCTGCAACATTGGTTGCTAGGCAATGATCTCAAGCATCATATTGCTCAGTACATCGCTTTGGTTTGAGAAAGGCACAGTGGTTGCTGAAACATCCACAATGAACAATTTGAATCAGAATTTGAGACCTATCTTATCAATAGATGTGGGCTCATAGTGATATGTAACATCTTAGCAAAGCCCTCCCAACCCATTTATCTCAGTAACTGTATCATACTTACCATCACTAAAATGTCAAATGCAAGACACAGTGTAGCAATTTGCCATAATCCCCACACTAGCACTCTAAAGAAAGACAAAAACCACAAGCACATATTGTTGTTAAGAACCATTTGCAATAAAGAAGAAGTAAAATGCTGCTGGCTTCTGGTTTAATGACCTGAAAGATAAAAATGATTCAAATTAACCAACTGAATAGGTCAGTCTGCCACACGATTTGTACTCAATAAATGGCTGTGCTTTAATGTATTTGGGCCTCATTTTCAAAGTATTAATCACTAGACATTTTCCTTTTCACTTTATATCTTACTGTCAAACTAACTAAATACTACAAGCTATCTACCCAAGTTTTCAACGCTTGAAGTAACTGAGTATCCCTAAATTAAAGGACAGTGGCTCGTTTTTGATAAGGTCAGAACCCCAGAACACATTAGTGCTTTTACATTAATGATGGAAAGCTAAGCTCGTGGGACAAGAAGTACCTAGGTCATTTCTTAAAGCAGCATGGCACATTTCACAAATATGAAAGTTTCTTCCTTGCTCTCAAATGATTAGTCTAGGCCATTTGAAGAACAGAGAGATATTTACACATAAACATAAACATACTCAAAACAGATAGGGACATTGATATGAGTGATAGGGACTTTGATATGAGGATAAAGACATCCAGGTCATTGTAGGCCAACTTTTAATTTTTCCATATACTTTAATCAACAAAAATGTGTAGATTACATGATATTTTGGACTCGTACTCATGATATTACAAACACAAAGGTTATAGACCGATCAAACAGTGTGAATAGCGTGGGGAAACATGCATACGGCGTGCGTTTTGTTCTTGTGTTAAAGCCATTTTCAGTCGTTGCTGACGGAAAATTATAAAATCGTTCCGTTTACCATAAGGAAGCTTGATTTGGTTAATCATTTCGGGGTGAGGGCTTTTGTATATAAAGCTTACAACAAGCAAAAAATATTCGATTTTGAAAAATCTGAGGCGTGACTATTTTTCAATGGTGCCAGGGTCTCTTTAAGTCTGGTCTTTTAAATACTAGCTTTAATCACAATTATGACTAAAAATTATACTATACCAAACCAAACATCAACAAATGACTGGAATAATTGTTATTGACCAGAAACATTGACCTATATTGATAGTTTCAAATTGGTGAATCTTGACCATGGGTTCAAAATCTCTCAGTATGTAAGGAAAATAATGCACAAGTCTGCAGTGACTGTCATCAAGTGATGGATGTAACCAATTGTATATTAGATCACACCTATGAAGCAAATAAGCTAATATTGCCATCGTTATGTAATAAAATCATTACGATTAACATTTTGCATTCTGGGTATCACGAAGCAAAAATCAAAAGCTATGCTGTCCTATGGGGATGATTATGGCAAGGCAGGCAAGTACCCAAAAATAATTTTTTTTTGTTTCTTGTTCTTGTCTTGACCCAATATACCTTCAAAACATTCTCGGAAGGTGTTCTACCACCGAATCAAGTTGCAAATGAGAAATTTGTATCTTCAAGGAATCTCCTCTGTCCTTCACGAGAACCCTGTTACAAGAATCAGTGATATAAAACAATTATTAAAAAATATCGAGGGTTTTCATGGAAAAAAACGGAATATATACTAAACCATAACAATGAATTTTATCTGGAACATGAGATATTTGAAATTTGCGCTAGTGCATATGGGATATGTACATGTGCTATGCGATAGGACGGCAACAGTAGCGTCGATACACCTTCACACATGATGCTTTATAATGTGTATTTCCTATGGCATGTATTGACGCATAAAACGTGACGGACGTATCGCATAACAAGTTATATACTTAAGCACTTTTTAAATAGCGCATGGTAGAATAGATGGTTTGTGAAGTCTTTTTCTGGTTAAAAATTTGGTTTCTAAAACCTCTCGATGTGGTCAATAATTATTCTTATGGAAGATTTGTAAAATATTATTGTTGTACGGGTATCCTGTAAGGGAAAACAACTTTTAGCCACTTATGTGTTAACAGTAGACAACAAAAACCATCGTGAACAGGTTGTAAACTGTTAGGGAAAATTTAATGTGAGATGAGATACACCCTTCTACCTAAGCAAACCATGCATTAATTACCCTATCATTTCCAGTAGGTAATTAGCAGCAAAATCCAAATATTCGAATTAACCTCATGGGTACCAAATCGCAGAATACCTTTGGAAAAGAAATATGCTGAGCACGCGGTTAAAAGCCACTAGCAGAGTCTTTGTCTGGAAAAACAAACAAGAGTATGGCCCACAACTGTGGATTATCACAACGTATTGAAAATATGCAAATGAGCTCTTGATTTCACAACTTGTCCAAAATATAACAGCGTCTATGATATCATCATGTTTATCACCATGCCATGACAGAAGTTCATTGACTTTTCCGTTTCAGTCTGTATAGTACTAATGAATGTTCCATGAATCCATCCACTCCAAGAAGGCCAGGCATCCCATCGCCATTACTTTGGGACTATCCACCACTGGTGTGGGGCAAAAATGGAAAATTGACTCAATGTAACAGCTATATGATGTAAAGTAGGAGGGCCCGTATGCAGCATCACCCCCCCCCAAAAAAAAATCCACCAGAGGCCAAAGGTCACTTTTTTTTTTGCTGAATTTGTTTGATAAGGGCCAAAAATTAGGAGAAAAGTTTGACAAGAAAAGAGTCCACTTTTTGATGATGAAACATTCAAAAGTCAAAAATAGGGCCATTTGGGGAGGGGAGTTATTCCCCTTTTTTCGAAAAAAAGGGTTCACTTTTTCAGGTTCCACACCTCCCCAAATAAAATCCTGGCTACGGCCCTGAAAGCAGGATCTGAGGTCTTGAGCCATCCCCCTTTTAAGATAAACTGGAAGACATTCCCTAAAACAGGTGACAGATTTATGCAACGATTGATCCCCATACTTCCCCAAGTCCAATGCCCTTCCAATTGCTTTGTTGTTGTGCTGGTCTAAGCACCAGCCTAAAAATTGGTGGTTAGCAGGATGACATCCTAATGTTTATCCATTCACAGCAAAATTGCTAACACTTAGATCTAGAATATGAATTAGAGTACATTTATGTATAATGATAATGATAGATTTTTTTTAAATGGGATGCATTATGATTATTAGTCCTAGTGGGTAGAAGGGTGTTCGTGCACCCCTGAAATAAACTTCTAATCACATCTCTATATCAGAACAAATGCGTAGAAACGATTAGCTATGTTTAAAACGATAGCATCAATGATGGCATAGGACCCACTTGTATGGTGGAAGTGGAATGATCTCTGGAGACGTAATGCATGAGACACCTAAAACATTAATAAAGTAAAATTAAAAAAAAAAAAAAAAAAATAAGATATTCAAGGTGGACATAAAAGATGCTTGGCAAATAGAAAATGTGTGTGTACAAAGTAATTGAGGTCAACATGGAACCCGGGGGTGCTCTTCTTCAAATCGTGCAAAAATACCTTCCTGTCATAATTTTTTTGAAAATTAAATAATGCCTCTTTAATCCAATTATAATCTTAACCAGTTTCAGAAAATCATATAATGCCCCTTTAATTTGGAATGGTCCTTTAAGTGGTAAATGGAGTAATAGCCTTTTAATAATTAGTACATTGAGGAAAGCCCTTTCATTGGTAAATGAAGGAATGGCCCTTTAATTGGTAACGAAGGAAGGCACTTTAATTTAAATAAATGCATTACCCTTTCCAATGCAAATAAATGATGGATGGGCCTTGGCAAATGGAGGAACGCCCTTTTAATTGGTAACTGAGAAATGGCCTAATGGCCCTTTAATTGGAATAATGGAGGAATGGCCTTTTATAGTCAAGGCGGGCACCCGGCTTTTGCGATCATACCCCCAAGAACTTTAATTCCCCATATCTCACCAACAGATAACCTAAAAACGACTCCTCATTGGTGAACTCCTCCACAACTCACCAAAACCAAAAAATCTCTAAACATAACTCATCAATGAATGCCACAACTCACCAAACCCCTCTAAAAATTCTAACTGGTTGATGAACTCCATAACTCACCCAAATGACTTTAACAACATAACTCATCAATGAACTCCATTCATACCTCACTAACAAATAACTCTAAAACTCATTGATGGGCTCCATTTATAATTACTTATAAAGAACATAACTCATCAATGAATTCAATCCATAACTCACCAAAACAACAAAAACACTCTAAACATAACTCATCAATGAACTCCATAACTTTTTGAAAATTGCATAATGCTCCTTTAATTCAATTTGAGGGTGTTTTTCCTCAAATGATGCAAAAGTACATCACATCAAATAAGATAAATAATTTAATAGTCTAAGGGCCTGATCATAGTTTTTGTGACATATATATACCGAGTATTCACTATTTGTTATATTTATATAATGTTTCAAAAATAAATTATGTTTCTACATGTATATAACAAATGTTTGTTGAGGAAAGGTAGGCTCTACATACTTTTTCTGACTAAAGCATTGTTTAGCTAATATAACTCCCACAACTAAGAGTCCTAAGAAGATGAAAATGACTTGAAATATATAAATAACCACTGTCTAGTTGAAAGGCTAAAAGTTGAAACCACGTATGGTCAAGTCCCCGGGTCAAGGTGAAGACTGAAAGTTCACTCTGGGATGAAGATATTGTCCCAGGTTTTACTGGAACTGTAATGTAATGTAAATTTGAATTAGCAAAAGTATGTTATCAAGATCAATTCATTTTATCCTTGGGATGAAAACAGAATAACAATTTTGCAGCCCTTTAATTTTCACATAGAATGTGGGGAAATTGATTGTGTATGGCTAAGCTAGAGTTTTAATAATGAGATTGATTAAATTAATAAATATTTTAATTAACATTTTTGTTTACTTTTGGTGTATTTTCATTTACTTGAATTTTTTAAATATAGATATGATTTAAAAAATAGTTGTGTTCAAATTATTCCCTCTTCCAGAGGTTAGTAGAGGTGAGGATGGTGAAGTCTGTGACCCTAGCTACTAGCTATGTTAATAAGACAATTGCAAAGGGACACTGCGTGGAAGTCACAAAAAAGCAAATGCAGCAATTTGTTTGTTTAGACCCAAAACTTGGCTTTCAAAACCTTTATTAATAGCCCCAAACGAAAACGGCTCGTGCATATTTTCCCACGGTCATTTCAAACACACCAGCGGAAATTTCAAGACAGTATGGATATATAAGATTAAAACACGCAGTAACAAAAACCATTGGCTTCAAAACCCCACTACTAAGGAACCACAAACCCAAGATTGTGGGTCAAAAAAATCTAAAAAAAGTGTCCCACGTATCATTTTTTATGCAAATTTAGGCCAATAGTATCGCCAGTACAGAAAAATACACTTTACTATATCCAACCCAATCTGTTGCTAAATGAACAAATTAAAGTGTCTGGACCTATGTTTCGAGGGTCAAGAGTAAGATGCAGAACCATTTTGAAAATTACCACATGTCCCCATAATGACATAATATGCAAATTAGGTCGCCATGAGCTAAAAATACAATTTCGATATATCTCAACTATATGTTGATTATAATGCCACAAAATAGGGTGACTGGACCTATGGTTTGAGGGTCAAACAAGATGGAACCATTTTGAAAATACCAGATGTCCCCATGATGAACATAATATGACAAATTAGGGTCGCATTAGCTAAAAATCCATATTTGGGCATATTCTTAGCCACTATTCACATACTACCCAATAAGATGACGAGGAGAGCCATGTTTGGAGGGTCGAGGAGTAATTTAAAAGGTATCATAAATTATGTTTCCACAGTGTTCACTAACTCTTCACCTGCAAATTACTAGAATATGCAAATTAGGGCCTTCACAGTGTATATCATTTGGGGGTGTGATTTTAGAAACGTCTTTGGCCAAAGTAAATTAGACATCTGTTACTCATTGAATATTAAGCATTTTTTTCTTAAATTCAAATGAAGGACTAGTGACCTGTTGGATCTAGCCCAAAAGGAAAACCTTGAAGAAAAGGATTCTGCGGTCTTCGGATGACATCTCTGCCACATGCCCATCCGTCATGTGCATCCTATGTAGCATCAAGGACGGCAAATTTTTAAAACGAACTCTGTTCGTAATTGGAAGTCGCCAACCAGAAAGATTTTTTTACAGTCGCGTAGGATATGGAACTCATGTTTTCACAAACAATTGAGATCTTACTGTTATCTTCGTTACTTTGCTTTTGCTGGATTTTGTGTGTGTGATATGAAAACAAAAATCTGAGAACCTGCTGAAACGCCTACAGAAGGACCCAATGAAAGACCATATCTCCTTCAAAAAGGTAGATCACCACAAAAAATATGCAGTTGCATTTTGGGAATAACTGTTTCTGAAGCTATTGCACAAGCTTATACTCCTGGAAACGTAGACAAGTGTCAAGGTGTTGCTCTCCTTCGTCGCAATATTCTGCAGGCTTTCAATGAGCCCCATATGCATAGACCCTCGAGTTATGATTATCTGGGCGCGGAGTCCTAGTTGCAGAGATGAAGCCTCCTAATCCATGCACGGGCATCTTGCCTTTGCTGCCGATAAACCTGATAAAAAGCCATACATAATAATATTCTTGCATATGGTAGCATAGATCGTGTCAATCTCAAAAAATGGTGTGAATGATGAGACATCAGGAAACTTTGGGCCAATACATGAGAAGTGAAATGGTGGGAGAACTTCTGGTTTGTTGACTTTCAAGCTAGGCTACCCCCGGCATCATTCTTGTCTTCTGTCTTTCGACTTCCTATTTCGTAATCCCTGCAGTATTGTTGACAATGTTGCTGCCATGGACATTAGTAGAGAGTTATTCAAGTTATCCATTTTCCCAGTGGAATACGATGCTAACTTCTGTCATAATTTGAGGTCTAATGTTGAGGCCCATGTTGATGCTTTATCCAGGGCCTTGGCAAGAGCGGTTTTCTAACTCTAGACAAAAATCATAAACTGTCAGAGTGGCCAAGCCGGGCCAGTATCATGGTGAGATGCTTGCTTTGGAACATATATCTGAGACTGACAGTCATATCATGTAGAGTAATTTCCATTGTCCTTCTGGCACGGTACAGGTCTTGCCCATAGACGTTTAAACTTTGCGCTTATCTCTAAATCATCTTTACAAGCTATAGCCATGCAGAGGAACCAGATATGGTCAGCAGGTATGAATTTCTCAGACGCAAGCTCCATCTCGTCTACTGTGTTGGAGGCCAAGGAAGCTAGGTCTATGGACTCATTGAAAGCCTGCCGAATATTATGAAGAAGGAGAGCGACATCTTGACACTTGATAAAGTTGAACCAGACCCATTTTCTGAGCCTATGATTCACTTTGCTCCCTTTCTTCTTCCAAAAGGAATAGACTTGAGGGCGCCTTGTGGGTCAACGCCTTTAATCTCTACTTTGTCACAAATATGAATTCTGTTGGGAAGATGGGTCCACCGGAAGACAATCTACAAGGGGGGTGATGCCTCTGTGAAGTTGATGCTTCCGGTTGTGTATCATCTCCCAATACACGGGGTTATCCAACTCATTTATGATCATCAGAGTTTTTTGCTGATCACAGTTAGGTATCTGATCACAGACTGATAGCATGTGATATGGGGGTTATATGAGTAGCAGAGATGTCGCTCCATAAGGAGCTGCTCCAATATTTCTCCTGCAGTTCTTAATAAACTACTGAGGGTGCAAAATAACCATGATGCAACATGGATATCAGACATGCATGTTGGCAGAGAGTCAATGGATACTGTAGAGTTTTCCTGATCTTCAACGTTTCTTTTCACTGCAAGATGCTCAACCAGGATCTAGTCTGCATAATCCTCGTTCCTCATTGCATCCTTGAATTTAATAGAAATGCAAGTATTTATGTTATAGAGATGTAAGTGTAAATTTACTTTTGGATCCCAAAGTTTCTTCTTACAGTTACCCCCACAACGAGACTATCGACATTAGGGCCTAATTTAACATATGCTTAGATTGCCGGTAACCTGTTAGTGGACACATAAACATACTTATGAGTACCTTTTAAAGTATCCTCGACCCTCAAAACAAGGTCTCGTCATCTATGTTGGAGTATGTGTAATATTGGCCAAGCTATGCCCAAATATGGATTTTTAGCTAATGGCGACCCTAATTTTTTTTTGTTTTGCATAGTATGGTTATTAGGGTACTGGTGTAATTTTCCAAAATGGTTCCATCTTAATATTTGACCCTCGAAAACTAGGTCCAGACACTTTATTTGTCATTATCAACAGTATTGGTTAGACTAATTCGCAAATTGTAATTTTTCTGTATGGCGATACTAATGGCATAAATTGGGCAAAAACAATGATACGTGTGAACTTTTTGATTTTTTTAACATAGCTAATCGTTTTCCTACGCGTTTTTTTCTGATATAACGATGTTGATTAGAAGTTTTAGTTCACCCACTGACTATATGGGTTTTTTAGTTGCCATTGGTTTTTTGTTTGATTCAGAACACTTTGGTGCTTTTACTGCCTATATGTTTTCCCTGCCAAATATTTTCTTACACCTCACGTCTCAAACACAAACGTGATCCTCGGTTAATTCAATACGTTTCAACTCTAGGCCTAGAATACTTACAAAAATATACCCTTTCATTGATGACTAGTTTCCAGGGCACTCAGGTTACTAAAAACCATATTCATACGAGAAGAAGAACACACCCACTCTGCATAAAAGAGGAAAGAACCACAAAATTATCCAGACCAACTTGTTTGACATCACTGCTTCCTTTTTTTTTTATATTTTAAAGGAAAGGTCCTGTTTGTTTCTATAGCTTGCACCAAAAAATTAGAGCATCAAGGTGCAGTGGCTCATACAGCAGACATATTGCAACCTCTTAGTGTAACCAACATTTGTGCGAATTTTCCAAAAAATTCCAATCATCTTATAACAGTCCGGTACGCCATGAGTAAGTTTGTTAATGGAGCGATTGCTCTCTAGCTCATCTGCTTTTTGTGCAATTGGACCTATGGTGGACATACACACCCATTAATCAATCATTGAGCCATAAGGCCTGGATGAAAGAAAATCAATCATACGCCTAATGGAATAAAGCATAACCCATTATAATCGAGAATACTAGGGAGTCTCACACATACCACATACTTTTATTGCCAAGTCCATTTGCACACTACATTGGAGAGATTAATACCTTCAGTTTCATACCATGCCGTTTTGCTATCCCGCGTTTGGTAAGCCCAATTGGGCCTCTTGGAAGGCTACTGGCGATGCCCAAACTTTTATTACACCGCAATTTCTTGGTTCACTTTTTCAATACAGGTTTCTATGGGACTTCCGTGCTGTCCCGAACTTTTTTAGCAAGATTTGGGCAACTTTCAACCCCATTTAAACCGCGATTGGGCAAATATTTTTTGCAACCCTGACCATGCGATGGAGGCATAAACTCAATTCCAGCTGTGCCGTCTAATGGTGTAAGAATTAACCATTGAAGGGCATTTTGTGATTTCCTCACCTTCTGTTTTATTCATTGTTCACTAGAGTCTCCTTAAGCAAACTCCTTCACAGAATTGGAGTTGATTCTAATCTTGCGGTTTTTGTGTTATGAGCAGTTGCTTCTTTACTTTCCCACGGTCCCATAGGCCAATGTACTGTGCAGATAACCAAAATTTTGCAACGTAAGATTTGGGGTCCACATGGATTATTGAGGCCCTGGTTCAGATTATTAAAAACCTCACTTTTTTAGGTAATTTGGGGACGAGTTTGTGGATCACGAAATGTCCCCTTTAACACCAGGATAAACCCAATACCAGCTTGCATTAAATCTCATGGTTGGTGCGAGTCAAGGCTAAGATCATGTGGACATGTACTCTTTAAAGCATATTAAGCACGGTAATGTGAGAGAATCGAAAAATGTGAAATGCATTGCTTAAACTATAATACTACAATCCCTAGAACTGCTTAAATGCAGAAACAACCACAAATAGTGAAAAATGGAGTATTTGAGGAACTTTGTCATACTCATCCGTCTTCCCCAAATATACATATAGCGATGGCATCTTCAAAATCTTACACTAAAGAGATGATTTGTTTTGTTTTACACCAGACAGAATAAACAAATCAAGCAAGGCGATTGTTATTTACGCTATGCGTAAAATGTCCCCGCCGAATGTCGTCGATCACTATAACATGCGAAAAATGCACTACAACACCAACACCCCACCCCCTCCCCGAACACTCCGCAACACCCCAACCCCCTCCCCAACACCCCTGCACCACACCCCCTCCCCACACCCCGCACACCCACCGCCGAACACCCTCAACACACAACCCCCCCCTCCTTCCCCCCCCACAACTCCCAACAATCCCACCACTTCCCAACACTCTGCAATACCCCCCCCACCCCCTCCTTAATTAACACCACCTCAACACCACCCAACCCCCGCAACCACCCACCCCCACCCCCATACCCCATAACACACACCGCCTCCCTCCCACCCCCAAACCGCTCCCCCAACACTCCCCACCTCCCTCGCCCAACCCCGCCCATCCCTACCCCCCTTCAACCACCCCCCTGATTGCAGCCCTGCCCAACACTGCAACTACAACACCCCCTCGCCAAAACCCCTTCCACCCCCACCCACTCTCACTTGCAACCCAACACCAACACCCCCCTCTGCTAAACCCTGCCACACCCCACCGGGGCCCCCTCACACTTCAACACACCACCCCCTCTCCAACACCCTTCACCCAACCCCACCCCCTCCCCACACCCCCCCAATAACCTAACCCAACCCCCTCCCCAACACCCCTATGGTTTTTGCATAGTACGTCTCATGTAGCGAAGGAATTTTTTGCCCTATATCCGCCGTACCGTTTCAGAGATACAAACAATTCGCATATTTCATTAGCTCATTTACATACCTAAGCCCCGCTGGCCGCATATATCACATAACTTTCAATTGCAAAGATAAGATGGCCCATGATCGGCCCTTTCAAGCAGCGCAGGAATAGTTGATTAATCCAATGTCCAGTGTCCAAAATATCGCAATTACGTCTGATTTTTGCATATTAATTACCTCATTTGCATACTCAATTTGCCAAAATACGCCCAAAATCTATTCATGTCGAGAACTCTGCAGCCCGCGTCCTCCCCCAAGGTACATCATTATACCCCGTACGAACTCCCCCAGAAAACTTGTAACACAAGGCCTTGCAGGAAATTTTTTCATAAATTATGCAAATGAGATACTTACTTAAGCATTTTTACACCCAAAATCTAATCAGGTCGAGAACTCATTCACACCGCTTCTTTCCACCAATTACACATCATTGTGCTCTTATCACGGGAACTCCAGAAATAAATCATATACAACATGGTGTAACATTTTTATTCACGGACGAACGACGGAAGGAAGGACGAACGAACTTACGGTACGACGAACTGACGATCTCTGCTCATTTTATAGTCCCCGTTCCGAACTCGTTCGCGGGGACAATAATGTTTGTGTTTGAGGGCTAAATTGTAAGAGCTCGTGTTGTGCACATATTACACTTAAAATCCTGGATTTCACAGGTAAAGGTTTTTTTTGAGCTCCAAAGCCGGAATTTTGATACGCATGTATAGATATTACAGAATCAGATCAAAAGTACTCTGCTTGGTCTTTACATAGATTTGAAGCCAACCACATTTGCAGGTTATGTTAGCACATCCATGCCAGTAAAAAAATATGGAATTTTATTTGTTTCGATGTTTTGGAATTAGCAAATCGCTTGCTTATATCCCTTAAATTATATACATAAGGTTCCACATTGTAATGAGTGTAATTAAAGAATTGTCCATAATATCAAAACAAAAGTGTTATTTGTGAAATTTAAAATGGGAAACCCGACAGGATGAGAATGAATTTCGCAAAAAATGACAAAGCAAAAACAAAAAAAAGAAATTTTCACAAATTAGGGGCGCTTCAAAAATTGTGCTGTATTGCTTTAGTAGAATCAGCGGTTTGTTAAAAATATCAATAAAGCGAGGATGGGTGCAAAACCCAAGATTCTTTTTTCAACAGCCCATTCCAGCATATAAATAATGAGGGCTACTGTCAGTTTAAGATAATCTACTACCTGTCCCAGGGCCGAGTCGTCGGCGGGCCTAAACCAAAATCCCACATCGGATTTGTAAGGAATCTGATGAGGAGGGTAGCTGGTTACCCTGGTATAACGAATGCAAAAAAGAAGATCTACCTAAAGGGCGTCAGGCTCTGGAGGCTAATGGGGCCCACCAGCAAATGCTTGCATTGATGTGGGCAATTGCCCAAAGGGCTAGCCCACCGCCGATAAAACTGGGATTGACGTCAGGAAGGGCATCCGGGTCAATTATCTTTTGCTACTCATAAATCCTCACACAGCTAGTATTTGCTGAGGGTGAGGCTGAATCCGCCACCCTCGTTTCACGGGGACAAAACCGGAATGTAAAAACTTTGGTCTAACTAACTAAAAATAAAAATAACACTAAGCTAAAAGTTTAGTTAAAATGGCCAATTATTGCCTTCCAAGAAGACATTAATTTTTAAAGCTTTTGGCAATTGCACCCGAACTGACAAACGCACCTCTTTGAATGCATGACTCGCGGCTTGTGTCAAGTTGATAGTATATGCCACCCACAATGAGAGAAGAGATGACCAGACTACTAACTGAACAAGCCCAGCAGAAAATGAGCTTTTATACATCCATTGTGTTTTCAAATCAAAATTCTAGGCCATTCACAACCAATGGCTTATACAGCTAGATTTTAAGGGTTTGGCCATTTTGTGACCCATGAACTAGTGACACTGATGAATTCTACGGTATTATAGTAGGATTTTTTCCCGGTCAGGGAATGTAAAGTTTTTGGGGAAGTTTGTCGGACGATTCCAGTCGGGCTGAGAGGATTGTATACTTTAAATATATTTAAAAATAAATGGTGGGTGGGGTTACTGGTTAAACCTGCTGTCCTTGAACCCATCTCTTAATCCATGGGCAAATCTTAATGGTTAAAAACCATGCTGGTTGAGATCTTATTGTGTGGTGGATATTACACTTGGGTAAAAATTACATCGGGTCCTCGGACGTGTGTCGCTGCAGGCGCGGTTAGTGAATGATGACCTAACATGACCTATGACCTCATCCACAAATGAGGGATCCCATGTTGCACCTATGAATGCACAAGTTGTTCCAATTGAACTTCAACTTTTCATATGAGGTCAATTTTACATTTTCAGCCCATTTACAACTTGGACATCTCACATGGCGTTTGACCTTGGTATGGACCCTTTGACCTCATCAACAAATGAGGATCCCATGTTGCACCTATGATTCAAGTTTGGTTCCAAGTGAACTTCAACTTTTCATATGAGAGTCAATTTTACATTTTCAGCTATTTACAAATTGACCCTCACATGATCTTTGACCTTGGCATTGACCTTTGAACCTCATAACAAGTGGGGGATGCCATGTGCAACCTATGATTCAAGTTGGTTCCATTGAACTTCAACTTTTCATATGAGGTCAATGTTACATTTTCAGCCTATTTTACAACTGACCTCACCCCATGACCTTTGACCTTGGCAGTGACCTTTGACCGCAGCAACAAGTGGGGGATGCCATGTTGCACATTGACCCAAGTTGGTTTTTTAAAATCCATCAAAGTATGTGGGATATTACATGCAAATGTTAAACCCTTTTTTCACAACGACATCAACAGACATCATCAACAAAAACAGACAACATCAACAGTGGACAAAAGTGATCCCTATGTGTCTTTCTGCATTAGGGCAGGCGGACACAAAAACCCGTAATAAGATTCGTTTATATGTTTAACCTTCACATTATGTCACATTTTAATTTTCTTTAAAGGATGAATTCGATTCATTTGTAGAAAAATAAAAAGATGAATGCGTATTCTGAACAAAGAATAAACAGTACATGCATTCTGGTGTTCTATAAAAAATCCATAAATACAGTGTTATGGTTATCTTTGTGATTTGAAAAATACCTAGGATGAGGAAACACGGTGCGTATTATCGTGTCATCTGCATGATACGGTCGGATTTCCTAGGGCAGGAGACCCATATCTGATCTAGTATTTGAGACATGGTGCAGGCGCGCATCTCAAAATCCCCGTAATATACGCTAACAGAGTTAGGGTATAAGCCGCGGAAAAGGGTCGGCTTGCTTGGCGTGGAATGAAAATTCAGTAATTACAGGCTTAAACCTATCATATTAAAGATAAAAATGCAGGATAATCTATAATTTTTTTATATAGATTTATGCACGTTTCTTATCTTAATAATTACTGATATAATATATAAAATTAAGGGAAAATCTGTGTATGAGGGGTTTAGTGTGTGTTATACGTTTATAATCACTGCATTAACGGGAAGATTCATGGAAGCGGTTGGCCCTGAAAAGGGCCCGGTTTGAAACAAATGCCCCTTATATTATAATACTTGTAATATTTGTGGGAGATTCATGGTGTGAATGTCTGTGCTGTTTTTTGTTTTTTTGTGTTTTGTGAAATGAATCTTGAGGGGGAAATTAGGTTCTATATTCTTATTTTGTGAGTCTTATTCTCTTTTGGAAGCAAATGGGTGGACTCTGAAAAGAGCCGTTTTGGCGTATTTTTAACGCCTCTCTAAATCATGCTGCTGGTGACTGGTAATTTGCTTCACCGGCGCCTGGTGGTTTGTTGCACCGTGACAGTCACATTTGGGGGAGGAGGGGGGGAGGGTGATTGTCAGTCGTGTCTCTGTAGTTCGGGTTACGACTACGGTCGTTTCTACGGCGGTGGCCGCGACCCCTGCGTGCACCTCTATAGTTGCGGCGAAAAGTCCACGGGTGTAGTTGTGTTGATTCTAACGCATTCAGAATCGGAGACCGCTTTTTACGGCGGGTTGCTTGTCCAAACTTAGCAGTCTCAACAAATTCACCTTACCTTCCTTAGCTTGAGAGGCTGGCTTTGGTTTTCTTTGGCCTAGTTCTAACTTTCTTCCAACAAGCATGCCTACTTTTCCGCTTAGACGCTTGCAAGAGGACTCATTAAAAAGGAAATTACAGTTCCGGTGCGACGGGAAAAGAAGCTTCGTCCGATCGTATCTCCACGCTCTAAACTCGCTCCATCTCCGCCGAGATAGTTGCTTCTATAATAGGTATAAAAACATCTTGAATCTCGGTCAGGTACAAGATCGAGAAAGGCGTGGTTGCTGCTCTTGGTAGGAGAACTTCCGACTTCTGCAGGAAGTTTGGTAGGTACTCCATCCCATGGGAAGTTGGGGAAGAAGCCCCGCTTTGAAGAGGGAAGAGGAGTGGCATATTCCCTAGCCTACTCCCCTACCCCTTATGTTCAGCAATAAGTCTTAGTTCCGCAACGATGCACCCCTCCTTGGCTTTAGCACAGTCGTTGGATCTCTTCTCCATATTCGCCAACTTAGCCATCATGAGGTTTAGACATTCACCTAGATTGAGATTATTTTTCAAACCTGCAAATCACAGGGGTCGTGGCCCTTGGAAACCTCGCCGCGTGAAATGTCCTTCTGGTCCAGTACTTGGCTTTTTAGATGTCCGGTTTTAAGTAATTATTGGTTTTGAGATTAGATTCGCTAGTCATTCTCCATCGGCGTTGTTAAATTTGCAGCTTCCATTGTGACAATAGGTTACGGTTACAGCTCGTATCTGTGTAATATACCACCACACAATAAGATCTCACAAGCATGTTTTTAACAAGGATTATGCCAGGATGTATGAGATGGGTTAAAGGAAAGCAGGTTTAGACCAGTAAAGAAATGGTGGGTAAATAGGTGTATTTAAACCACCCAATAAAGATCTCAACAAGCATGTTTTTAACAAGATTATGCCATGATATTATGAGATGGGGTAAAGGAAAGCAGGGTATTTAGAACCGTACCCACCATTTATTTTTAAAGTTATAATGTGACAGGGAGTGCTTAAATGAAACTGATAACTATATGGACCCAGGACACATTGCAAACCTTGATCAGTGACGTTATTGAAGAGGATGTACAACGGCACATGGATGACAAAGCCACCTCAGAATACCTGAATCCTTTGACAAGCTTTGTGAAAAAAGAACACCCCACATTTTTTCATGCTTCCAAAGGTCCACAAAAAAACCTAAGTCGGACTATAAATTTATTGGTCGCCCGGTTGTTTCAGGTTGTGGTTGGTCCCATATTAAATAGGAATCTCAGGGTTCTTAGATCACTATCTACTGCCTATTGTCCAGAGACAACGTACATATCTCAAAGACACGGCAGATACCATAGGAAGATAGAAGATCTTACGCTTCCTGAGGAATGTGATTCTAGCCAGTATTGACATTATTAGTATTTAATCCTAACCCAAGAGGAAGGCTATCAGTAGCTATGGAAAATCTGGCAGAGAACTTTCACAACCTCATATGATCCCCAATGCCCCCATAAAATACCATTGGAAAGATTCTCAAAACTAGTCCTCTACAGGAAAGGCCTTTGAGTTTGATGTAACTTCTACCTTCGCTGAAGGGGTTCCCTATGGGAGTAAAGAGTAGGAAGCTTGAAGTTTTAGTGGTGAACAAACTTGTTCAAACCAAATCTTCTTACAAAACTAAGCCCCCATATATCATAGCGTTTTACGTCTACATGGACGATACACTTTATGTGGAGAGGTTATCCACAGAGCTGGAGGACTTCATGAATCAGATCAACGATCTTCACCCATCGTTGAAGTCCTTGTAAATCCTCAAGTGAGGAAATTCAATTCTTGGACCTTGACAATCTTGAAGGTCCAAGATTCAGAGAATCGAACATCCTTGATATTAGATGTCATACCAAGAAAACGGAAACACATGGTGTTACCTTCAAAGATCTTCCTGTCCCCATCCATCAGTCTTCCGAGGTTTTATTCTGGGACAATTGTACCGATACGCAAGAAATTGCAATAACCTGGAAAACTATATGGAAAAACAAGACAACTTCAGTAACAAGCTGTTGGAAAGGGGATATTCAGATCGGATCGAAGAGTTAGATGCTTCATCAGATTGTAGTCTTTTCGCAAATAGGGAAAGACTATATCACCCAAACAGGACAGTCTAAAGAGATTCCCTGTCTTACAACAACCCCTACTCCCTACTATCCTCATCTTATCTGGGAAAAACACCATTTATGATCGCATTTTGAAAATATTGGCACATATCATACAAGATACACCAAAACTTTGAAGAATATCTTCAAAGGAAAGGACTATCATTGCTTACAGCAGAACAAAAATCTTACAGAATTTTTGAGTTAGAGCGAAGCTTTTAAAAATGATGACAGATGAATATGATAGGCCTATAAAGAATGATGATGATTTGATTGACTCCAACCCCTACCACTTCAAGTCCTCAAGATCTTGAGATGGAGCAGAGTTTGCAAGATGATTTTTTTCCTAAATCGAGGCAAAAAGAAAATTTGGCCCACAACCCAGCAAAGGCACTCGCACATGTTTGAATTAAGAATAAACTTTATAATTATATCTGATATTCGCACTAGGCCGATAGGCCTAGGTTTTTCTATATTACAAGAAAGGGGAAAGATAACGTAATATTCAAATATTAACGAGAATATGCGAAAATCTTTCTAATAAATCTCTCTGAACCGAAAATCAAAAGAGGCCTACATTTATTTGGGCTCATGTGTTTTTGACATTTTTGTAAAATGTAATACAAGTTTTATTATAATTAAAACTTGGGCAGTTAGCACTGATGAAGGAAATGATTCCAGAAACGCGGCCCGTCTTGTCTGATAAGAACTGCTTAGCCTATTTACAGAATTGTTCACATCTATTAGACAATTCAACCACTTTTCTTCGATATTTGTTCGTCAACATCCATACAAATACGAACTAAATCGTCTTAACCTATCGATTAAATCGATTTTTAACCCAATTAAAATTAATACAGATAGGCCGAAAGGCCTATCATTTTTAATTTTTTTATAGAAAATGATTAACATCGATCTAGAAGGTACCTATTGACATATTCCGGGGGGGGGGAAATATAATCGATTCTAACCTTTTAAAATATAAATTATAGGCAGATAGGCCTATCATTTTATATTTTATTCATAGAAAATGATTTACATCGATTAAAGAATAAGAAGGTGGCTGTGAAAAGAGCCGTTCACATGAGGTTGTACATTTACCAAGAAAAATGGATGAAAAATTTGGAATGTTTGATAATTAAATATCTCATTGTTTTTTCTTTGTCATAGTAGGTGGCTCTGTAAGAGCCGTCACTTTTGACGATAAAAAAAAAAATAATACAACCTAAAACATTATTTTCAATACTCTTTATTATCACACATCTAACATTCATATGTTTTAATCATTCTGCTTTAATTGAAAAACTCCCTGTAATATGCACAATTTCCGCTAACGGAAATAAATTGATCATTATCAAAGGATGAAGGATGAATTTTTAGCGATCAATACATATCAACGGAAGACAAAGATTCAGACTTAATTAATAAAACCTGACTTTGCCAGGATCCGTCGTTCGTCCAATCAGCGTCAAGTGTATGCATGCATTAAAAAAACATGCAGACGCCGATTGGCTCGTCTTTTTTGGGTACTCAGTGGGATCCTGAAAAACACAAGGTTTATCTGCGCCAAACGCGATCGTAAATAGACCACTCAGCATTGAGTCGAAAGTGGCTGATCCAATCATGGACCAATTGACTAGACAAAATTCGCTGATTGGTTAAAAGGGAAACGAACTGTTCTTGCTAGGATCCAGTATATAAGCAAACTCAGGGGGAAAAGTCGTCATGTTCCAGGTTTCTCCAGATACGAGCTGTACTATTGTCAAAATGGAAGCTGCAAAATGATAAACAACGAGTGGAGATGACTAGCGAATCTCAAAACCAATTTACCGACTCCACAGCCAAGTAATGGAAAGAAGGACTTCAAGCGGCGAGGTTTCCAAGCACGGACACCTGGATTTGAAGGTTGAAAAAAATCAAATCCTAGGGTGGCCAATGTCGAAACCCATGATGCTAAGTTGGCGAATTGGAGAAAAGAGATCAACGACTTGTGCTAAAGCCCAAGGAGGGGTGCATGTTGCGGAACTCCCGAAGCTGAAGAGGCGTCTCCCCAACTTCCACTGGGATGGAGTACCTACCAAGCTTCCTACAGAAGTCGGAAGTCTAAAACCAAGCTACCACGCCTTTCTCGATCTGCTACATGGACCGAGATTCAAGATTGTTTTATAGCCTAGTATAGAAGCATCTATATCGGCGGAGATAGATGGATCGAGTTAGAGCTGAGATACGATCGGACGAAGCTTCTTTCCCGCACCGGACACTGTAATTGCCTTTTATGAGTCTCTTGCAGCGTCATAAGGGAAAAGTAGGCATGCTTGTTTGGAGAAAGGTAGAAAAAACATAGCAGACGAAGTTCGAGAAGAGGACGCAGGCCAAGAGAAAACCAAAGCCAGCTCTCAAGCTAAGGAAGGTAGGTAGGTGAATGTGTTTGATATGCCTAAGTTGGACGAGCACCGCCGTTTAAAAAAGCGGTTCGGCCGAGTTTGATTGCGGTTAGATCTAACACAAACTCCCGTGACTTTCGCCGCAACTATAGAGGTGCACGCAGGGGTCGCGGCCACCGCCCGTAGAAACCGACCGTGATCGTACTCGAACTCAGGCCTATGACGACATCAACCTCCTCCCCACCAAGAGGTGACTGTCACGAGTGCAACACCACCAGCGCCGTGTGAGCAAGTACAGCACCAGCATCATGATTTTAGGCGTTAAAAAATACGGCCAAAACGGCTCTTTTCAGAGCCACCATTTCTTCCAAAGAGAGGATAAGAGTGTCACAAAAATTAATGAAATATAGCAACCTAAATCCCCTCAAGATTCATTTACACCATGAATCTCCCACAAATATTACAATATTATTAATATTAAGGCAGTTTGTTTCAACCGGCCCTTTTCAGGGCAACCTAATTACAATGAAATCTTCCCTGTATATGGTGATTATACGTTATAACACACCTATAACCCCTCATTACTAGATTGCCTTGATTTTTTTAATTATATTAAGTATTATAAATAAGAAGTGCATAAATCTATAATAAAGAAATTATAAGATTATGCATGCAATTTTATCTTTAATATGATAGGTGTAGGCCTGTATTTGTAATTATGAATTTTTACGCCAGAAGCCGACCATTACCAGGCGGGCTCAGTACCATAATCTGTGCGTATGTTAGTACAGGGGATTTTGAGTGCGCGCTGAACCATGGTCTCATTGCTAGATACGATGGGTCTCCTGCCCTAGAAAATCCGACAGTTATCATGCCATGGTATGACACGTAAATACGCACCGTGTTCTCATCATAGTTATTTAAATCACAAGATAACCATTAACACATGAATTTATGGATTTTGATTTAGACCAGGAATGCATGTAAGGGTTATCTTGTTCAGAATACGCATTCATTATTTATTTATTTTTCTACAAATGCCTCGAACTTTATCCTTTAAAGAAAAATTAAATATTTTTAATTTTTTGAATGTTGATTAAAGGTTTAAAACATAACGAATCTTATTATGGTTTTTTACACATAGTGTTATATACACCACACACTAAGATCTCAACAAGCATGTTTTTAAACAAAGATTATGCCATGCTATATGAAGATGGTTAAAGGAAAGCAGGTAGACCAAGTACCCACCATTTATTTTTAATATCACGGTATTATAGTAGGATTGTTTCTTCCTGTCAGTTCATTAAAAAGTTTTTGGGGCGTGTCGACGATCATTCGTTCTGAGAGGATGTATACTTTACCCAATCACTATAATAGAAATTCGACGTCAACGGATACGGAATACAAATACGACTAATTAAAAAATTGTCCCTTTTCTCACGAATAAATTCCAAACACCAAACTGAATAAACGCTGAAAGCAGCAACATTGAGGAAAATGATATGAATTAAATTATTATTACTCACACTGGAAAGTTGTTTTACGTCACTAAGGATACTAGAAAATATGATCGTTCAAGTATTATCTTGTTCCAGAAAAATTTGACAGTTTGGGGCAATTATTTAAAAAGTAGTTCCTTAGTGTTTTGGTCACTCATAAAAACCCCCCTAAAAATTTACGTGGCCCTAATCATTCTCGTCACCCAGCCTCGATGTTCGTGAAACTTAATCCGTTCTTTGATTTGAGCACCAAAGGAATCTATAGAGGGCTCACACTTTACGGACAATTATTCAATTGAATCTGTTATTGAAGCCTTTACAATTCGATACAAAAAATGTTCATGTAACAATGGGTTAATTAAAGACACTATATATCTGTTGACAAAGTTGAGCATTCGCTGTTAATACAACTTTTTAGTTTTTATCTCAACAATCCCCTCCAAAATGATTCTTACATAGACAATATGCGTTTACTGACCGAATAAAAACATCAGACTATAAGTGCACTTTATTCCGTAAAGTCTACTGAATTCATCAAGGTCACCGGTTGTCAGTGGATTCACAAAAATTGCCACATTCCGATTTTCTTCACGGAAGTAGCTGTGTAGCTACTGAGTGGCCAAGAATTGCTCTGCCCACCCAACCCCCTCCATACCACTACACTCCACAGACAGAATCATCCGCATATTCCGCCTTGGCACACACTACTTCCCCGCTTCAGTGTACACCCACACCCCGCGGTTGTTTGCCACCCCCCATCACCGTGAGTAATTACAGTTGATTTACACCGGCTCCTTGCAATTATGGTATTTCTAGTGTTTAGCTACACTTGACCCCACCCGATGGGAGTCATAATAAGGGCGAGAGGAAACCCCACCGGAAACTAATCGTTATTTAAAGCTAGGCCTTGATCCTAATGCCCCCTCCATCTAATTAGGCAGTTTCCAAATGTTGGTGGACTTGATGAGGGAAGTCCAAATTGTAACATTGAATTATTTAATGTGTTTAAAGAAGATAAATACTGCAATCTAAGGATAGAAAGTTGTATATCTGGTAAGGTATTGTGTCTTTTCCTTTGTTCCTATTTTTCCTTATTTAAGGTGATGGATCACCACATTGTTGGATCTATCTTTCTATAGTAACAAATCACAAGCAATATTTTAGGACTTTTACTAGTTCTACTTTGTATAGTAAACGGGACATAATGGCACATGAAAAATTACATGATCAATGGACCCTTACTGAATACCATTCATGGGTTGAAAAAAATTTGGATGTTTGTTTACATTCTGTAAAAACGATACCAACAGGAAGAGTTCTAGGGAGAGGTGGCAGTTTGTGGCAATTTCTGGAACGAAAACATTTGTGTTCACTTTTCCCCCACAGAATTACAGTTTATCTAGTCTGATTCAAAGTATTCAGACGGACTCTGGCATTGTTATCTTTATGCCTGTTAAGATATGATCTGGGCAGGTACCGGGATTAGCACATAGACAATGGTCTGTGAGCGATGACAACAATGCCTTTCAAGGTTGGTAAATGCTTGCAGTAATGATCAGCATCCTTGTTCCAGACATTGGCCACAAATCTGCCACCTCCACTGGAACTCTTCCGTTGTTACGAGAGTAAACATCCAAATTGTTTTATCACACTCTGGAAGTGATTTCAGTAAGGGTCCATGTGCAGTTATTGTCCGTTTTCCATATACCCTTATAAAAAGTGCGCTCACCAATTGACGGTGACCCCTTGTGCCTAGTGTGTATGTATTTAAAGTTATTACGTTAATTAAGGGGCTTACTAGGTAGCATCGCTGCTGCCAAAGTTTCTGCTCAAATTCAGTGGAACTTCACACGATCAAGGAAATGGTTCTTTCTTCATGGTGCAAATTTTAAAAAATAAAATGTCATTCGGAAGAGATATGCCGGTGGTTTCCCTTTCCTTTATGTACCATTTCCAGGATCATATCAGAACTATCCTCTTAAAACCCTGATGCACAGACAAATGGTAAATCACTCTAACATTTGCCTGACTGAGTACGGCCGGAGGATCGCTATATTCATGAGGCCGTAATAGAAAAAACGATTTGACTAGTACTTGGAACTTTCTGTCAATTAAGCTCCTGCTTTCTTATTGGATCCAAAGCAAAGGAGCGATATGGCCCTTGGAAGGTACGCAGGTGATTTATATGTCGAATGACTTCATGATGGCCAAAATACACATCAACCCAAGTTAAGCTGCAGGGTTCAGGCATCGTGTTTACTCAGGTTGGCGGGGGGGTATTACTCGGCGTTCATGCGATGAGGCATGTCACATGGCTAAACTAAAATTAGCATCCGGTTAACAGGTAAGCTGGGTTAGGGACACAATTATCCCGTTTTAGTGTGGTAATGGTCGTGGCGTGTTGTGCCGTGGAGATAACTGCATGATTGCCTTGTTGTCATTATGTCATTTTTTCAGCCATTAGTCCCTGTAAGCTTTGTGTTTAGCATTATATGCTTCGACACACATCGTTATTTTTTTTATAACATTTTGACACAAAAACAGACCCAAGGATATGTATGGCTTTGATTATAGAAATACATGGCTTATTTTAATTCTAGTAAATGTAGCCTGAGTCGAGTAACATTCTTGTGTTTTTTTCAAATTTTACATGTATATTTATAGTAAATTTGTATGATAATTACCTGAAATACTGACGTCATGGGATTTCTAATGAGATTCTTAATGCTCGGCATGATACAGTTGATAACTGAAGAGTAAATAATGAGACGCTACCATTTAGTTCTTTGAGTACATACAAACAGGACAATGCCATACATTAAAGCAATAAACACTATTAACAGGCAAATATTTGTGAGAGCACCCCCTCCCCCATTTTGTCAAAATTTGAATTTTTGCAGAGTGGTGTTGGTAATTGTCTAGTAACTATACCTGCGAATTGTATGCTCAAAAGTGTGTGTATTATAAAAGGAAGCGATTTTGAAATTAGAATCCATGCCAGTAACACACACCAATACATGAGTTTTTTGATTTTTTTCTGCTATTCTGGATAAAAAAATCCTAGCAAGTGTCCCAAAAAAACTGGGGACATTCAGTACAAAGACCCAATACGGTTATACAACAAAATACGCTATTGACCCAGAATGCAAAGTATCGTCTGCATTAGTGGTTTATGAATGAGGTCAAAGTCACATGGCGTCATCAGAGGTCAGGTCAATCTTTGTACACCAACATGAGCTGGGGCCAGTGATTCTTCCAACGGAGATTGAAATATTAATTGATCAATACAAGACTAAAAGACATGTCAGGTTAATCATGCATACAGGACAACAATCTCATATCTATATTAATTCATGATTGTAGTTGATTTGTGCCACGTGACTATTCAATAGAGTTACCCCCATCATCTCATGGTATAAAAAATTAACTATTAACGCGTTGATATTTTTACTATCATGATGGCCTCTATTCCCACCCGCACGATTACGTTAAACATGCCATGAGTGTTACAGTAGAGCGACAAACGAAAGTCGATGAAGAGGTTGTTAGCACGTAATTTCTTACTTTCATCTCCGTTCGCTACAAAACGCTACAATGCATAGCAATGTTTGGAACTTTGCCAATCCGAAGCAGTGGACTAGCGCTGGTGAAAACGTTTTCCTTGCGACGATAACATGGCGTCCCTGAAGCACATCCTGATTTGCCTAGTAAAGAAATCGGGATCTAGTGGATTTAATTGGCGAGGCCGATTAAAAAAACACCAAAGCGTCAAATAAAATACGCTTTGTCAAGATCTGTCAGACTATTGCTGTAGCCACGGGGAGCAGCTTGACTTATTGAGCTGCTTTGAAACTTAGTACGGTTGGAGAAACGTTGATGTTGGCGTTACATGTTGAATTTTATAATCGGATTTTGAATTAAACTGGATCTGGAACTTTGATCTTTGAACTTGAACTCTACTTGAATGCCTGGAAAATATCACCTCGTTTATGGTCTACAAAAGGTAAGTATGCTTTTGCTTTCTTTGAAAAATCATGGAACTTGTCATTCTTTTCATAGGCCTGGGCCCTGTAGATCCAGGCCTAGGCTAGATATGCTATATAATTATTAAATGACCAGAATCTATTGTATGAGTTATATAAAACAATATTAATGCCTTTTATTCGGTGAAAGATGGATTGTTCCATTTCACTCGCCTGCAGCTCGTGAAATGGAACAATCCATCTTTCACCTTGTGATCATATTTTTACCATCACACTCATAGTCAGTTAGTATTTGTATACTATCACATGGCTTGAAAATAAAACCGGTGATATCATGATATAAAACAAATATTGACTGCCTAAATTTGTGCAATAGTAAAAATATATCATTCGGTCAGAAATATTGTTCCATCAAAGCACCCATTTTCATGGATTAAAGAAGAATTTAAAAACAAAAAAAGTCAAAATTTGACCTCTTGATATATTTTTTACTATCACACTCTTGGGCAGTAAATATTTGTATAATATTACGTCTGTTTGATACCCTGCAGATTAAAGACTTCATACACTTAGTACCCATTTAACTGGCATCTGCACAAGTACAGGCCTCTGCAGCCTACTGGAGAAACTTTTGCCACATAAACAAGAGGGACCGGGTTCAAGACCATGTAGGCTTGTTTTTAATTCAATTTAATGCATGAGTGTTAATAAAGTACATTTTTATTACGAAAGAAAAATGGTGCTTTTTGATTGGATAGGGAATCTTTATAACTCACATGTCATGATAAGCATATTAAAGGTGCAACGAGAGATTTAACATATCAGGCGTCCCTAAAAAATCGAAAGTACTGATTTTTGCCCTGATGTAAAGCTTTCCATCTACAATATCCTCATCTGAAAGGATTAAGCTGAGAAATGTTTCTTTGGTATAAACATTTTGAAATTTCTAATTTCGTATAGGAGCAAATACGAAATTAAGCCTATGTTTTACATTGTAATATAACCAAATCAAAATCACCTTTTTTCTCTTTTAAGACATTTCTGCACTCAATACAAGGTAAGAAATCTTTTGAGTGTCTAATCTATTATAACAAAATATTTGGGTGCCTCAAAATCTCTCGTTGCACCTTTAATCTCACCTGTGTAAGGAATGATGATGGATATTTTACTATCTTGACTTCCACCGTTTCCGTTCGTTGAAACTCAGAGAAGATGCGTGTCGCTTGTCTTGCATATCGCTGTAGAACTTGGAATTCTTGAAGGTTTTAACTAGTGGGGCTTGTTTAGCTGCATCTGATGGGGTTCGGTCTCGTCCATCTTCATCTGTGAATGCAGAAGAGTTGTCATAATAGTGGGTTACAGTTTTCAATTTACTTGCTTCTCTTTGATTGATGTCCTGGAGTATCAATTGAATGGCCATACATGCAAAGCTAATTATCAGCAAATGTACACCGTTCTAGTCATAATTAAGATGGCCCCACACTGTGGTTTATATGCATTCACATATTAGTTCAAATGTGTGCAAAGAGGAACTCATTAATATTCTGAACCTGTCAATGAGTCGACAGCACATGACTGCTCAGCAGTTTCTATCACTGGTGCAACAGTTAAAGTTCTAACTGAATATTGGTTAGTCCATATATGGATTTAATGAAATTCGGTTGTCCATGCCAGACTGGGGATCCGCCGGAATACATCAGGAGAGGTAGCGACTCGAATCCAACTAAGTGGAGGCTGTACTGCATGAATCAGTGACTCGGTGATCGCCGTTCCTAAATGTGGGGCTTTGGCCGCCGTACGTCATTCCCGTCATTGTCATAGGCTGCAGTAAATTAGGGTACGTCTATTAGGTTACTCAATGACGAAAAAGATGGTGCGGTGTTACTATCTATCAATCTGAATCGTGGCTGGTGGTCATTGTTGGTACACAGTGTCGACCGCGACCCGCCTGTCCAGACATCCAAACAGGCATCGGTATCCATCTGCCAATTATCACTAGGCCCTCGCCAGCCCAAAATCAGAGATTGTTGTGTGTGCGTCAGTATACTGCTATAGGCTTCTCCCAAATACTCACTTTTGGAGAAAATTGGTGCATTGAAATGTCTGTCTGGTTTGAGGATATAGTTACTCTTGTGTGCATGTGGAACAATAATCATTCTAACTAAACGTGACTTAAAATTGTATTGAATTAATTCTTTATAAGAGTGTCCGTCGTAGTCCGCATTCCTATTGACCAAGTCTAAATCCATCTTTTTGAGAAGCTGACTCAATTGTAAAAAATCTTATTTGGGTGGGATAATACAGGAATCTTGTCTGAAACCTGACTGACCCTAGAAAAACTGGGGCGCGACACATTGTTTTTAAATTGCAAATTAGAACTAATCACAATACATGATTAATGGTAATTTAAAAATTTAATATTGTAAATTAAAAATAGCATGTTATATGCTTAATTTTAGAGTAAACATTGGTTGAAATTCATCTTGTAAAAATCCGTAGCTCGGAAGCCGACCGACGCCGTGTCGGACCCTTATATTTTTCCTCCATATACGGCAAAACAAATTGTCATTTAAGTGCATAAGTGTAAACTCTTTCAAGATGACTACACACAAACACATTCTGCCAAATTTTCCTGAACCCAGTTGTGGATTCGCATTTCCTTATCGAATGATAGATTTCTTCTTGTCATGAGGTTATCCAGTTAATTTATTTTAAAATGTATTTTCTGCTGTGAGGGACAACTGTGAAAATCAGGGGTCACCAGAAATGAATCCAAAATTGTCAACAGTTTGGAAACCCCAAAACAAAATACCTCACCCTTCTACGGGTACTCTACCATAAATAATGGACCGTGTCCCTCATTATATACAGGCTACCATAGTTGATCTGCTTATCAGAACTGCAGCCACTGCTGTAGAATCCCGACATTGATCGACCATCCAGAAAGAAATCTGGCTGGGTTTTTATGGCTTCTTCCCATGGGAAAGCCTGTGGAAAAATAAAAACAAGCCATTGTGCGGAGAAAACAGTTCAGTGGTACAAAAAAACAATTTGCTTATTTCACAAACGTGAAAAACGGGTCACCCCGGAAATACACCCCTTTTTCTGTACTTATTTATAATTTGTTTTTTTGCATGAATGCCTGTGTGTTTATCTTTTTTTCCTCCCAATATGTACTGAGCCGGCTCCATAGTCGCGGCGATGTAGTGATTAAAAGCGAATTAAGTGGAAGAAACCTAAAACGAGCGATTCAATTGGATCTTATTTCGTGCCGGATTACAGTGCAATGGCCTGTTTTCGCTAATAAGCCTTACTTCCTCATAAACCCCAGAGTTTACTGGAAGTGTTCAAACATTTTGGTATCTACTATTTTTCTCCTGATTTTTCTCCCTTTAGAAGTTTATATTTTTACACTTTTTTTTGAGTTTGTTTGTCGAATGAAAATTGGGTAGAATTATTGCTTTGGACATGAAAAGCCGGGTCTCTGGAACTGACCCGTGGTGTCCTCAATTGGGTCACTGTGGCAGCTAAAAAGAGCCTGAAAAGGATGGGCTTATAGGCGGTCGACATACCCATGACCTCCTCCCCATGTTAACCTCCCCAGCCCCACCCCCCTGGGGCTACAGTAAGTTGCGTGTGTTGTAAGTAATAGATGCATGACCACAGGGCATATACTCGGAGCGGGACAGTAAATTACTTTGATGTCACTTTGTTGAAGTCTTGCCCCCTGTTTGATAGTATCAGTTCAATTCAAACCAATACTTTTTATAACATGAGCATGTACTTGTAGGCCGGCCTATATATTGTTTTTTCGTGGGGGGGGGGTGGGGGGGGTGGGGTGGTGGGGGGGGGGTAAAAAATATGGGGGGGGGGGGGGTGGGGGGGGGTATTTTTTTTGGGGGGGGGGTTATGCGGGGGGGGGGGGGGGTCGGGGGTCTTATTTACTTTTTATTTGGTGTGCTGTACCCTGGTGTTTTTTTCTCTTCTCCCTCCTCCCTTCTTGTTCCTTGCTTGTGTGTTTTCAGTTTTATGCATTTTTTTCTTCACTGGGCCCTGGTAGCACCCAGCGTGGTCTCGCCTTCTACGGACGCTGCCTAACATGCGTGCCTCTTATTTGCGGCGGGGCGTTGACGTTGGGAGACAGTCAAGAGTGTTTGCACCCTACTTTATTTCGACTCTGACTGCGCTGTACATGCGACAGTTTTGTGTACTCTCGTGTTAACAACGGGACCGACGGCTTAAGGCCCCCCCAGGTCGCCTGTTCTGCTCTCTCTCCTTACCCCTCTTTCCTTTCTCTCATTTCCCTTTAGTCCATTTGCCCAATGTCCAAGTGAGCTACCATGGAGGAGGAGCGTTGAGTTCTGTATTTAGATCAATAGCTTGGTATCCGATATCAAATCCAGAATTGATATAACCCGAATAAATCCCAGAGCAAGGTTGCCGACTACCGCCCACCGGGATTCGTGCGCCGGGAATTTTGATGGGTCAATTGTGCGCCAGAAGGCAGGCAACCCGTGACCGGTATGGCCAACGCACTCCCATAAGAATGCATCGTAGCCAGGAAGGCCCCAACATATAACCCTTTAACAAATATTCGAAATGTATTTTGTATCCCAGTTATATTTGTTTTCAAACACATTTTTTTTTGTTATTTTATCTTTTGTTTTTCTGGATAAATACTACTACTGAAATATTTAACTGCTTTCAACCATACAGCAGAATCCTTAATTGGATATATAAACATGCATATATTTCATTATACATACCAACTATGTGAACATCAAGGGAATTCAATATGTTCACAAGGAAGTTGTTTTGGGAATTGAATGAACTAGTTAATGTCAAAAAAGTCTGCCCATGGTGTGTTGAATTAGGGACAAATACTTCTATGTTATACATGCCCGTCCTTTCAAAAAATCTATTATTCTCACCCCTAAAGCACTGCTGTACTTCAAACTTCAGCACTCTCTCGTCATAATCCCGTACCCAATTTGTGACCCCCCCCCCATTTTTGGTTCCACACTTTTGATCCAGCATATTTCACTTTTTGGTTTCCTCCATTACCCCCCAATGATCCCACTTTCAACAAACAAAATGTGTTGTTACTATTGTCTGTCATTACTTAGATGGGTCCTGTTTATTAATTAATTTTCAAAAAATATAACGCTTTCGAAAAAAATCACGAAAGAAAAAGTTGTTATTCACCATTGGGACCCAACAAGATCATTGGGTTCCTACTTAAAAAACATATTTTCTTCTTTGGATTTTTAATTCTTTACACGATTTTATAACTGGCACACGACAACACACTGGGTCCGGTGAAATTGACGTTTGACTTTCCGAAACTTTGATGGCCATGCCC
The DNA here is from genome assembly GCA_023653785.1 of Ophioderma brevispina. Taxonomy (NCBI): domain Eukaryota; kingdom Metazoa; phylum Echinodermata; class Ophiuroidea; order Amphilepidida; family Ophiodermatidae; genus Ophioderma; species Ophioderma brevispina. The sequence goes on along the minus strand of JAMKCH010010172.1, from coordinate 98,540 downwards.
ATTCACTGACTTAGGGGCCTTCAAAGAACTAAGAACAATTATTGATTCGTGGACCCTTGCTTTGATTTCAGGGGTTTGTGTGTCTTACAAATGGGTATATAATGCAAGTCGTTGAAAATACATATACTTTTGATAGAGCCCCTTCTGTTTTATTCATTTGGTTATGAACAAAGAATCATACAGCTCTCCCTATAATTCCGTCCATTCATTAATGCGTGTGACTCCTTGATCTCATCTCTTTTGTATTCCAAAATTCAGTGCAAATAAAACGGTTCGATTTTGTCCTATTGAACAAAGTGGCATTATTCATACAATAACCAGTGGCGGACAAATAGTGATCGTGAATCTCTCCTTCCGCGACAACTTTACAACCTACAAAGTTGATTCAATGGCACCCTTCCACAAAACGTAATTGCCACTGGTAACCAAACCTGATCCGCTCGCAGGTCATGTTTGTCGGTGGGGGAAAACGAGGTAAAATACCCAGATACAATAGATTTGAAGTTGAAAAGTTGAATTGGCCTTTTGTCATGTAAAAAACCGTCATTGTTCCCCAGATACCCAACACCTTGTTCTGCTTGTCGTGGCTTTATTTCGAACGGTGCCGTATTTTTTGAAATAATTAATAACGAGACGCATCAAGGAGTGCCTGTGCTGTACTCCAGAAAGTTGTTCTGGCGTTGAAGTTGTGGCATGACAGTGGAAACAACCACTTAAGTGACAATTTCCCGTATCCCTACCTTCAAACGGTCCCTTAACTGCATTTTTTTGTTTTTTTGTTTTGTCCACTTTTTCAAAATCATCACGGTGCGGACCGGCGCGTTTGTTTTTTTTTGTGGGGGAAATTGCCCTAGATCTAACAAGAATGAAATAACGGCTAAGACCGGAGACCACCAACGACCGGAACCTGCTGAATTAACCTTAAATAGACATCAAAACAACCGCACCTGTTTTATTTTTGGCGGTATCGTCAGGTATGTAGTCTTTTTCCCGAAAAGGATGGTTCGGGATCATAGGCCGATAGCCAATGAAATTGTTCTGTGTTAAGTGTGCCCAACAAAAAAAGCAAGGTTTGTTCCAGTAGTAGGGTTCCAAACACCTAAATGTGTAAATGCACTTTTTATTTTTAATTTAAAAAAACATTAAAAGGGCTTTCCCAGAAATTGCTCAAATGGCTAAAATGGCAAAGTCAAGACAGTTTGCAAATCAATACTTTATTGTCCAAGTTAGTTGGGGCTGGAATTGGTGTTGGATATTTGTGTTAACTTGATGTAGGCTCTATGTACAGAGCTAATTAACTACTTGTTTTTCGTAAACAAAATATGTGATTGTTTGTATCACTTGGATATCTTAATAAAATTAAACCATTCTATCATCGTGTTTGTCTGCTCATGCAAATCTCCTCAGTAAAATAAAGAAAAACACCAACAAAATACAGTAAAAAATGGCTCCAAATTAATGCATGTGGCCTACTACTGGGCCAACAAAAATTGAATCCCTGCTGACAGGGGGCCACTATTCCATCACCCACGCTCCACCAACCTTCACCTAACCCATTGGATCCTGTATTCATCAATGACCTGACTACCCCTACCCATCAACCATCAACTCATCACACCTGGAATACTGACTTTGTCCTTGATCAACAAGTGATTTCAGTATGGCATCAACTAGGGGCAACAAGTCCAAACGCTACAAGACTAACTAATGATAGGTAAAAAAACCTAATTTTGTTCCACAATTTATGCGTTAAGAGGTACGGGTATTATCAGGGATTAAACAGTACAATATAGATTGAGCATTGAGGATATGGAGGGGCTTGTGTAGTGGCACCCAGGCCAGGGAATTATTAACAGAATTTACAGTACTCTTAAACTGCTGGTGGTTGGGGCGGTGGGGGTTGCGGTTGAAGAATTCTCAACTGTATTACAACTTTGAGAAAAAATGACTTTTCTTCCATTTGACAAGTCTTGCCCCAATTTTTCAATTTCCAGAATTGTAGAAGTAAAACTACAACACATCTTCTGTTTACCTAATATATATGGTCGAATGGTGATAGTATTAAAACCCTGTCTATGTTATAAAGCTAAATTGCATTTAGATAGACATTCCCCTTCCTGTCAGCCACCATACGTCCCACCAAATCAACCATTTAATAAGGAAAACTTTCCCCCCCTTCACCAAGTATTATTCACTGAGCCTGTCCAAACGAAGTACCCGTAGGGTTAATGACCCGAGTATCTATCCCACCTCGTTTTATAAAAGCTGAAATACCGTTGAAATTTGGGGGGTGGGATATGCCCAATCTTCCCGACGCCAGGAGTTGAAAGATGTGTCTTGCCTACTCCTCGCCATCCGCCACATACCTTACACCACTTCATGACTCCTCCGAATGTTTTGAAGACTCAGAGCTCAGACGTGTTGAAAAAAGCCTGTTTTTTCGATAGTACTGTAGTTTCCTCCCCTCAGTCTGAAGTAGGTATTTCATCTTTTGTCCATGTAACTAACTCATGACTGATATGTAACTTTAGTGAGTGTTTTTTAAGCAAAAAAAACAGGCAAACAGACAGCGAACAATAATAGGCCGCGAAAACCTGAAACAATGCCATCCAGTGTGTTGTCGGCGGCCATAGTTTTATGTTTGCTGCCGAAATGCCCTCGTCTGGCCCTACAAACACAGGCCTTGTTCCAAGTAATTTTTTTTTTTTTTTTTTAATTATGTCTTTTCTGTTTTCAGAAAACAAATCCACCAAACAACTCTTTTATGAATGACTTTATGAACTGAATAACTTTTATGGACATGGTTATTATTTTTATACTGAAAATAATGGAATGAAGAGGTGAAAACATTGTGTAGAAAATCACGTCTGAGTGAATTAGAAACCTTGAAGTGGTTGACGTCAAACAGGTCTTGTTCTGCTGTGTTCTATACTGTTACATGTATGTTTTTTTCTCGAACTGGTAATGGTTCGCAGAACGATCGTAGAAACATCTCTTGAGCGCAGTTCAGGTGTATAGGAAAATGCATATCATTGGAGTTCAAGGCTAAGGGTTTGTGTTGTTTGAAGAAGATAGGGTTTCCGAATTTTGCAGTCAGTGTAGGCAATTTTGTGCATGGGGGATAGATTAAACGGACTTCTTTCGAATTTTCTGAACATGTTTCCTAAACTATGGGTAGATTATAATCGAGCATGGGACTATACTCCGGGTCAGTAAGTACTTACAACATTGTGTCAGTACAGGATCCTCCTGTAAACGTTTGGTGCTTTTTTTTTCAATTTCAATTGGAATTTTTGGCTTTCGTGGCTTTCTTATACTCGATGCATCTTATTTATGTGACCCCATACCATTTTTTTTTTTGCGGAGGGTGACAATTCAATGAGGCCCAGGGATCCAGGATTTAATCTTGTTGATTGTGAGAATGTCAGGCGAATAAATCTATGTGTGTCATTCCAGACATGTAATGAATGAAAGTGTATTTAGTGGGCGAGTGAGGTGGGTTTTACCGGACCTGTCCTCCCCAAAAAATCCGGTGTGGCCACATGCATTTGAATTCTTTTCATCTTCCCTCCTCGACTGAATGACTAGTCCAAACCACAATGGGGCCAACGTTCACCGCGAATCTAACTAAAATAAACTGTACCGAGGGGGGGGGGGACTGGTTTGAGTTGAGGTAGTGGGATTGAAGGCCCAAAAAATGAGGGTCTCCGAAACTAGGGTTGTCAGAAAATTGTAAGAAAATAATCGTTCAGTCTCCCTCAATGTCCCAGCTACTTTTTTTGAGGGGTTGTGAAGAAAATTTGGTAGAATGTGGCTTTGATACATGAAAAAGTAGTTCTCTGCGGAATTGTCCCTTAAAATGGGGGCGTCAGCTGGGGAACTGAAAAAAGAGCCTGAAAATGAGACTTCTAAGTGGTACATAACTCTCTCCTCCTAATGTGATAAGCTCCCCCCCGCCAACCTGTACATTTAATTGTTTAGCTGTCATAGACCCACATTTTGAAACTTGTTTAATTTTTATGGTACCGGACAATTTTTTTACGCATCGCATTTATTTGCCACATTCACAACACACACGCACATCACACAGGCAAACACACACACACAAATGTAAACATCAGAAACATAATGAAGTGGCATTCCTATAGTAAAAAAGAATATTTTTTAGTTGTCAAGACAAAGAAAACTTTCTAAATTTAAGAGGGAACTACTCCCATGTGGTTAAAAAATCATGTTATTGCACTCCGTATACCTATTGTAACATTCCATTGCTATAGTGAAAGAACTGCAGAGTGCCAGGGTCACTCTACATCCAAAACATAAATATCCAGGCTTACACATAAGCACATGTGTGTATATCTAATTACGGGACTACTGACCTTGAGTGTCAAAAAATGGGTCCCTTTTTTCTTGGTAGAGACCTTACTAACACTGCATGCAAAGAGTCGCCATACAACTACAGTGAACCAAGTGTATTGACTATGATTTTAGTCTACAGAAATGTGTTAGCAAGTCGGGTTACAAGTGTAACACTGTCTGCTGTTTGCGTTTCTTGATAGTTTGCCCCTGTTTTCTTGCGTGTAGATAAAGTCGTTATTCCAAGGGGTGTGGAGGTGTTTTGGGCTCCTATAGACCTTTTGCTTTTGGTGCTCAACTCCTCCATCTAACCCTGGTTTTTGTTTTTACAGACTGTGTGTTTGGAGTAATGGGAAAAAAGGTGATGAAGTTATTGATTTATATACTCATATATATATTCCCGTGTCGATCTGATTTGGTTAGAAGTGGGAGGCCATAAATTCCAACTAGCTTCACGAATTGAACCAAAAATGATCAAATTCACTATTCCTTGGGACACCACCTGCTTACAGGAGGTGGGACTTTTTCACTTGCCCATCACTTTGCCCTTTCTGTAGTGACCACTGAAGACTAGATAATTGACATAGTGCGAACTAGGCCAATCACTTGCACTTGATAAACAGTTCCTCATCAGAGTGGAATTGTCAGTAGAAGAATTAGTTTCTAATTTGTTCTCCAGTCCTGTGGCGGTGACCCAGCAATTATCCTATTCTCCCAAGGAAATTGGCTGAATGTTTGCAACATTTTTGACGACTATTGCCAATGCCTTTTTTAAAAAGGCAATGTATGCAAGGAAGCGTTGCCATCATCAGTCGAGCTCTAGACACATTACCGTTGCTGTGGCCTTTCCTGTTTACTGCTTGTTAACTTGTCACAGTTTTGCAATTCTTTTGCTTGGTTGTAGGGGTTTATCTTTATATTTTGTTCTGGTAGTTTTTAAGAGTGTTTTTATCCATTTGTCACTCTGTACGTTGTGTGTGTGAGTGGTTTGCCGACTCCTGTGTGCCTCATTCATTTTTCCTCCTCGCCATGGCTAAATTGCTTCACTTGTTGGATAAATGCTTGTTGCAAAGTTGTAAGCACGCACACAGCACAACACACACACACGCACAAACGGACTAGCCGGTTGTACTGTTTAACTTTTTGGTGTTAGTCCGTCATGGTTGTTCCTATGTATGGAAGCACCACCCCCGGGGGGTAGGGTGGGTGCCGCTGTTGTTGAAGCTTTTCCAAATACGTAATAAATGCTCTCAAGATGTCAATATTTGATAGGTCACTGCACACCACAAGAAGCTCAATTGGCATCAATCTAGGACGATAAACTATGTTGGCCCTGCCTCTTGTATGCTCATGTACTATGTGTGGAGATCTGTTAGCACTATCTAACCCCCCATTTAAGTTTTGAGTTTCCTCTAGCGTTTGCATTGATTTTTCATGCTGGTCGTGTGTGGGTCAATGTCCAATTTTTACTCTCCATTTTTCTCTCGTCTCTTACTGTAAAATAGTCACGATTTTTCAAAAGTAAAGAAACACACACACAAAGACTTTTTTTTTGCAAATAAAAAATGATCTTCTTGTTTATTTCTCTGTCTCTCTATCTGACTCAGAAAAATGCACAATAATAATAGTAAAAAATAACCTTAACAATGTTATTGTGAATATACTACAAACATTGTATTCTTTACAGGGAAAAAAATTGGCAGGTTGGCAACATCGGACCTACGTATAATTACTTTTAATCTCTTCTGGGAAGATTTTGACAGTAACACGATTTTATCTATTGATAGTCCAAAGATAGGCTCATTTTAGAAAATAATAATGAACAAAATTATGGATATTGGTGGTTGAACACTAGATTACAATCATGTACATTTTTAACCATAACATCCAGACGGTTGGGGTATTAAAAAATAAAAAATATTGACTGTGGATTGCTTTTGGGTGGCCTAATGTTGCCAAAAATATATGTTACTGACAAATATGTCACCAAATGTTCCTTGAATTTAGGCAAAAGTTATTAAGTTAGCAATTTAACTTAAACATCCGTTTTTTTTTTAATGAAAACTAAAACATTTTTTTTTTAAACCAACTTTTTTAAATTATTCAACTGCCTGCAGTACCTGTTAATATTTTAGGTCAGGCAAAGCCCTATTGTTGATGACCGGCAGTATAAATGTAGCAAACTGGGCCACACTGCCCCTTTGAAATTGTTCACGAGTGTTTTAACTATTAAATACTCTTAGATACATGTATGTCTTGTCCTAGCACTGTACACTTTGTATATCACAATACCACCGGACCGCTTCCTTGCGAATTCCGCATTTGTTTAAGTCTGAAGACGAATTTCCCGTAACCAATTTACAACAAAAGACAGTTTTTCTTTTTTGAATAGTAACTGATAATGAATTGGCCCAGGAAATTAAATGGTTAACTATTACTTACAACAAATTTACACGGAGGGTGGTATGCCTATTTGAGACCATTTCCTTGATACCTTTGTTTTTTTCTTTATTACGTACTCCAGGAGCCAAATTGCTTGGGCCACGTTGTGTGTTTTGTTGGTTTTTGACAATGTGGGATGTGGCACTGAGTCGCATGTTTTTTACTTGCATTTTTATACATCTACCTCAAACCGTGCAACAACCAGGAATACCTCTTGGACTATAAGTCAATTGCTGACTTTGGTAGGCGGATAAACGACCATTTGAACTCTATCTAGTGTATTAAATGTTGCTTTACAACTTGAGTTATCAAGCTCCTTATTTCAATTTTCAAACAATTAAGGTTGTAGGTGGCGCGCACTCTATTTTGAGTTCCAGAGATGAGCGTCAAACATTGTGCCTAATGGTTGAGTAAAGTGCTTATGCGTAATTCTATCTAATTCTAACCATTTCACATAGTTTAAAACCTTTTTTTCGTTGAAGGTCAAGTGAACATATTTTTTTGTATTGCAAAAATGCCCAAATTTGATACATGAAAATAATAAAGTGAAAGGAGGGGTGTTATGGAGGGAAACCTTAGCAACTAGATATTGAAGCAGCATTTGTCAATGTCAAATCAATGACTTGTTGGAACAAAAATTTTTTTTTATTTGAGAGTGCATCAAAATAGTTGAAGTTATAATCATTGAATTCTAAATTGGCATTGGGAAAATTCCAATTTTTCAGAAATTTTTTGTCACATAAAATTGACAACATTTGGACTGTAAACTAAGTGACAAAAAGGTATTGGAAGTGTTTTTTGTATAATCTTCACAAACAGACTAATTAAGATCAAATTACAATTTTGTAGTTTGCTTGCTTAAAAAATATCAAATTTCAGAGGGTCCTTCATACAGGAGTTCATGGCAACTGCAAATTGCACAACTTATGTGATGCCATATGTAACCTTCCTCATTTAATTTCTAGATAAACAACCATAATATAACTCGCTGCAATTTAATTTGCGAAGATAAACTTCACGTCAAAAGCTTCCCAATATTTTAACAAGAAAATACCAACATGTGAAAGATTACATTCCAATAAAAAAAATATTACAACATTTCAAAACCACCTGCGAGATCAGTATTAAATTCCTTAGTCACTTTTTTAATGCCACACAATTTACAGTGTTTGACAAGTTCTAAATCCCCTGTGGTTGCAGGCAGGTCTTACAAATCATAGAATACGAAGAGTACGATCTAGTCATTTTTTTGTTCTGAAATATAACGTTTTATGACATGGAATTTGTCACATACACTAATTTGTTTGAATTGAACAACTAGAAAGAAAATATCCTTCAACTACCCGGATACAAGTTTACTTAGTTAAAAATACTGCACATTCTTATATTAAAATACTTGTCATATGAAATGCGTTTAAGTTTTGGTAGGCTACACATTGATTGTTACTGAAAAAATGGTCCCCAATACATGGTCCTTGAATTTAGCAAAATTAGTAGTTACAATTTACTAAACAGGTGTTTTAAATGGAAAATAGAAACATTTTTTAAACCAAACTTGGAATTAAATTATCAATTGCCTGCAGGAAAATGTATATTTAGTTCCAGGATACGGCCCCTTATTTTGATTACCCAGTATAAGTAGCAAAAATGCCCTTTTGAATGTCCCAGAGTGTTGACTATATTAAATAGGCTTATATACATGTAGGTCTTTCTAGCACTGTATACTGTGTAGATCACAATACACAACTGGACGATTCCCCTATCGAAGTCCGATTTTGTTTAAGTCTGAAGACGTATTCCCTAACCAATTTACACAAAGCAGGATATTTTTATTTTGAATAGTAACTGATAATGACATTGCCATTGAATTTAAATGGGTACCTTTACTTACAAATTACCACGGAGGGTGGTAGGCCTATTGAGACATTTCCTTGATACCTTTGTTTTTTTCTTGAGTAACTTTACTCCAGGAGCCAAAATTGCTTGCCACTTGTTTTTGGTTTGTTTTCCATGTGGGATGGTGGATGGAACTGGTTTCCAGTTTTTTACGCATTTTGACCATCTACGTTCAAAAACCACGGAAAATAACCTCTTGGATAAGTCAATGCGGACTTTGTAGGGATACCATTTGAAAACTATCTAGTATTAAATTATGCTGACAACTTGATTATCAAGCTTACATTTATATTTTTTTTTTTTTTTTTTTTTCCAAAAAAAAGGTTTTAAAACAATTAAGGGGCCATCTATTGAGATTCAGAGGATGAGCTAAAAAATTGCCTAATTTGATAAATGATATGCTATGTCTACCATTTCACAGAATTTAACTTTTTTTTCTAGAAGGTTCTCAATGAGTGAACATATTTTTTGTATTGCAAAACAATGCCACAAATTGATACATGAAAATAATTAAATGAATAGGAGGTTTTATGGAGGGAAAACCTTAACTGAATGAGCAACATTTGTCAAGGTCAAATCAGCGACTTGTGACAAATTTTTTTTTATTTTAGAGCATCAAAATCGTGAATTATAATACTGCATTGAATCTAAATTTGGCATTGGGAAAATTCAATTTTCAGGAAAATTTCAAAAAAAATGGACAACTGGACTGTAAACTAAAGTGCCAAAAATATGGAAGGTGTTTTAATCTTCACAAATCAAGACTATTAGATCAAATTACAATGTTAGGTTTGATTGATAAAAAATAATCAACTTCAGGAGGTCACTTCATACAGGAAATAATCAAATTTCAGAGGTCACTTCATACAGGAATTCATACAACTGCAAATTGCACAACTTATGTAATGCCATATGTAACTCACTCAATTTAATTTCGAGATAAACACCATAATATAACTCGCTCATTTTAATTTCAAATAAACTTCAGTCAAAAATAGCTTCAATAGTTAACAAGAAAAATACCAACATGTGAAAGATTACATCCCATAAAAAAATATTACAAAATTCTCGAAAACCACCTTCAGATCAGTATAAATCTTAGTCACTTTTTATGCCACACAATTACAGGTTTGACAAGTTCTAAATCCCCTGGTTTGAACATCTTAAAAATCATATTGAATGACTAGTATAATCTTAGTCATTTTTTGTCCTGAAATATAACTTTTATGACATGGAATTTGTCTACACTAAGTTTGTTTGAAATTAAACAAAAACTATGCCTTCAACTACCTCAAGTTTATTATTAAAAATACTGCACATTCTTATATTAAAAATTGCCATTGAAATGCAGTTAAGTTTGGAGTGCATACACACTTGATTAACTACATGTTGATATTCCACAACATTTTACAAGTGGATTAAAAATTAATATTTCCCCACCAAGCTTCACAGTCAGAAAAATAATTTTATGTAAAAATACTAGAACTTGGATTCTAGAGGTGCATAATGCGATCATAAAACCATCTACTCAAAGGATCTAGGCTCACATCCCAACTTGGTTGAATTGGATATTTAAGAGCCTAAAATCTCAACAGGAGAAAAACATTTCTTGTGACTTTGGCATCTAATGACTTTTATATGACGTTTGACCCTGTTCCATATACATTCACATACAATATAATATTCTAAGTTACATTGCTTACAAATCTCAATGAATTCATGTAAAAGTACACACACCGCCACCTACAAAAACACAAGAGGGTATACATTTGCTACTCAGACATAGAAACAAGAAAAGACTTGCTCTTGGTTTCCAATTCCCCTTGCGTTTCAAGGCAAGGTGGGAACACAATATTTTTTTTTATAATTCTCGAGAAACACCAGCAAGTTTACACGTAGCAACCAGAATAAACCAATAAATAAATTTCAAAGATTCACAAGAAATTTCGCTGCTTTAAAATCAAAACCACACATTCTTTCCAATTACATTTGTACAGACACATGAACTGTATAATATTTGTCTCCATGGCTAGTCATTACTGTACCATGTACCTTCTTGATGAGGATGAATGGACGGATTTTTCAATAATAATGGCACATTTATTTGTCTGGGGAAAAACACATATGAAATCAAACAAATATAACCAAAAAACAAAATTACATTATTTCATGCAAAAACTGAAAAGTACTGCCATCGTATTAAAGGACTATCGGTAATTTGCTACTCAGAACATCGAAAAAAAAAGAATTGTGCGGTTCCTGGCTTTCGCGCTCGCTATATTCCAAAGAATATAGTTTTGGGCCCACCAAGCGATCTTACAACTTGACCTCACATGACCTTTGACCACAAAACAAAAGTGATCCCATATTGCCCCTATGACTAGTTTTTAACTTAAATTTTGAATGTAGGCCATTTTAGCCTATTTTCAACCTGACTCACATTATCTTTGACCTTTGCCACAGACCTTTGACCTCATCAACATATGAGGGATCCCACTTGAGGTCAATTTTTTTTAAAAACTTAACAATTTAGTGACACACACATACACACGCACAACTGATTGCTAAGTGGTCCTGGCAGCTATAGCTGACGGCCCACATAAAACATCCAAATTCAGATTTCTGCATATTTTTAACAAAAAAGGTCCTAACATACTACCTGCAAATGGCACGACCAAAAAGCACCTAATTAGGACAATATCGGATATTTACAAACACTTACACAATTTAATGCTGATTCATGTTTGAACACCGCTGTTTTCTTTCTTTTCTGTCAATTTACCCGGCATATGCTGGGAATGCAAAACAGACTCGCTGTGCGGGAGGAGTGGCGAACCCCCCACAGCAACATTATATGAGGGAGTCTGGCGAAAACGCCAATGACAGAGAGATGGGCACTCCGCCTGCGGGCGCACCATTTGCATTTTTGCAAATTTAAAAAAATTGCCTCTTTCGGGCAGATCACTGATAGTGTCTATAATGGAGGAGGAGAAGGAGGAGGAGGATGTGAACTTGACAAAAATACACTGCAGGGACAAGTGAGAAATTGATTTACTATAATTATGGAGTGCAACTGCTTACAGCCAATCAAAGTCAGAGTCTTGCTAATTTGGAACAACATAGCACCTCCAATACTATTAAATTTAAAAATGCTCACATGACTTTTAATTGAAATTTCATGCCATTGCCAATATGTTTTCTATTTAAATTTCTCAACCTGCTAGATTATTTTTTAAATATTTAAACACATTCCTCTGTTTTGATTCTTTCACTAACAATTATGATAATCCAACCCAGTAAATTAACTGATATCTCATTTTGTTCAATGCCCAAACATCCTGCAGGAAAACAAATGAATTCAAGACAGTAAAAGTATACATGTACATGCATAACATGCAACAGTTATTTTTCATACAAAAAATGTGAAACTAAATTAATAAAATCGTCCACGTCCTCAACTCGCCCTTCTCTTTAAAAAGGAAATGCAGTTTTTTGGACAAACCTTTGTATTTAGGATATCTGCAGTTTTGCACTTAATTGAGTAAATGTGCCTGTAATCACCCATAAATAATGTACAGACAGTGTCACAATGTTTAAACATGCAGGTCAAGGACCACTAATGGATTCAAAATCACATGAAATATTGTGATACCAAGGCCAACACGTGCGCTCATTCTGCATTTGCTTTTTTGTAGCGCCCCTTGCACTGCTTTGTTTGTTACTATCAACATCTGGCACCGACGGATATTCTTATTGCTTGGTTTTAGTGCTGATCTATTGGCTGTTGCTCGTTGTTGGTGGTTGCCAAGCACTAATTTCATCCTTGTGGAGGCAAGCAACGCACGTGCAATAGACACGTTCAATTGGCATAATCTCAGCATGGGACAACTTTCTAGACCATGCTCAGATAGCAGGCCCCATTGTCCCACCTTTAGCACACTCGGGGGGATGGGACAGATAAGAAGTGTAATTTTGGTGGGATTGCTCTGGGAAAATTTTTGGGAACCAATGCCCCAGATCCCAAACACCTTACTTTCAATTCTGTCACCTCTTGGTCACTCAAAAAACCTGGCGTCAAATTAAGTCAACAATCCCTCTTCACCTGCCAAAATATCCCTTGCACCGGATAGGACATTCCCCCATTGGTACCACACTCAATAGGATGGTCTTTCTTGTCTAAGATTTCCTTACAGTGATTGCCACAAAACATTGGCTATATAGGCTTGGCGCTTTTACGTGCAACTTGTCTCTAGAATGTGTTAAGTCTTTCTCAATAGACCCACGAAGAGCACAGACCTCCTTGTAGATTACATCAAGGTTTTTCTCTAGCATATTCAAGATTCCAAGACTATCATTTAGCAATGCTTTGATGGCACTTACTCGCCTCTTCTTGTATTTCAAAAAATCTGCTGTACAAAAACCTCACCCTTACACACAGGAACACAACCGTTACCATTCGGAGACTCTGCTTGCTCCTCAGTTACTCCTACACAGTAGGCGTGGAACCGCCACTTTCGTCATTGATGCCACACTTTGTACACTGAATCCATTGGACCCGGTGTTGAATCTATGGAGTCTTGGTTTTATTATTGCAGTCAATGCACAAAGAGGCATGTATGACAGGCTTTGTTACACATACTTTTGACTTTCCACGCTGGCCTTGGTCATCCCTGCAAAATGCTCCTGCTCGTGTTTCAGCGAGAGCTCCGCTTCAACCTTTTCAATTTCGCCTTTGGCTTTCTCTGATGCCTCCTGCCACTGATCGAACTGTTTCCATCACCTTCTTTCAATTCTCCATGATCTAATCGACGACATTCTAATTCAAGAAGCTTGAAATATCGTACTACTAGACCAAGGAGATGTGAAGGAGGGAGGAATAAACATGGTCCGATCAGTGACAAGAGGAGAATTGGCTTACGAATTATACTATTGGACTTGCACCTGACGACGTACGGGTTCCTTCACTCGTGTTGTTTCTCTAAATAGCCAAGTCTGGGCAATTGTTCCACCGTCGTTTTGGTGGCCAGTTGGTATTATCTACCCATTCTCCATCCTTCTTTGTCTTTGGGCAATGGCGCCCCCATTGGTCTTCGAGTCAAACCCAATGTTATGTTGCACCAAACCATGGGGAGGATGACGATGGTCCAATGCCAAGACTTCAGATTGCCTCGTAGTCCCCGTTAAAAAACAGTGTAGCAGGTGCATTCACCGTTCCATTAACTAAAATTTCTTTTTTTTCTGCAAGTCTTCCAACTGTTCATGGGTATAATGTCGTATACCTTACGCAGGTTTCCCTGGGTGTCAGGGGCGTCAAACCTCGCCAAAAATGTTGGTGCCATCACGTGAGTTTGAGTTTACTTGATTCACCAGCTGCATCGCCAATTGGGTAGATGAACCACCTTTGTCACACTATTAGCATAATGAAAAAAAATGGATTACATACACATGTGTCTGTTACACTGTATTACTGGCTGTGCATTCGGTAGTATAAGTATTGGTATACTGTTCCTTATTAAGGTCCAATTGCTTTTTTGCCCAAAATATTGTTCTCATTAAATAAAGGTATGTGTAGGTTACCCAATTGTAAACCAGGACAGAATTATAAAACCTGCAACAAAGGACACAACTCATCAAACATCTTATCAATTTTGAGTCAAATCAGTACTATTTTAATGAAAACAAGTGATCAATGGTCCATAGAAAAACTACACTTTTTTGGGGTGGTGGGTTACGTGACCTGATTTCAATATTATTTGTTTGGAATAGGAATACAATCACACCATAAATTGCACACAATAAGGAATTGCGCTTTTTTGCGGAATATTAAAGTCTGAATTCGAGGAGGAAAAGACAACATTGGGCAATAACAAATATGTTGTTTGGGTCACCCACCTTTACGGTACAAACCAACAGGAGACAGACACCAAAGAATAATTTATCTATGGGCCACTAGAGAAAAACGTTCACAATTACCGGGGGCTGAAGGCTGAAACTTGTCCCAAATGGGCTGACTTTGAAAGGTTGTGTTTTCTTCTTGTTTTATTCACTTGGGTACCTCTTTCAAACAAAACTATCAGTTTCCATCACATCTGTAAACTTCAGAGCAATAGTGTCTGGAACACAAGTAACTTCAGAAATCCTAAAGCCTACATATTGAGAAGTTCTGGGTCTTCTCTCTGAAATGAACCTCTGCACTATGTCATTGCCCACTTGCTCATACTCTAAATTTGCAGAAACAATTTACCTATCACTTACAAAAGAATGGATGAAATTAACAATTACCATTGTCTTCTCTTCAAAGACATAAATATAAAGAATACTGCACCCCTACTTTAATAAATCTCATTTTGGAATTTTTCATGTACTGCCAAGTCTTGCCCAAGAGAACTGTATATTGACATGTCTGGTGAGTATTCCCTCAAGATTCTGTACACGTGCCAATGCCACTGATGATCCTTCACTCCAGCCGACTTTTGGAAGACTCAGCCACCGATTTTCACGATGTCAGGAGATAAACTCTCACGACCTGTGATTAAATATAATATAATGTTTTTCTAAACACTGCACCTAGAGGTGTACATGTAATGTGGGGAATAATTTACATCATGTCCCATTGTCATTTTGTGATCCTGAATCTGACATTAATTTTCCCTCACATTTTTTTCCTCAAGAGTATTTCACTCTCCGAGCACATTCTCAGAGTGAAATTGTCAAATGCTGAAGATCAGTGAAACATGACTCATGTCATTGAGAACAGAAAATTGAAGAGTGAAAATGTCAAAAGGGAAGTCACAGAGTGGAAATGCCAGAGATTCAAGATTTAATCAGGCTTTCGAGGGTTACAAAGAAATATTGTTGTACAGTTTGGGTGAAGTGCCCGTCTGCAATGAAGCACACCATTCAGACTGGTATACTGGGGTGATTGATCATGTTGATCACGACTCGCCAGTTGACTACAACACTGTCAAGGCAAGGTTTGGTTTGAGTCAGCCTGATATTTAAATAATAATATATTACTGAATGGCTTTTTTTCCGTATGATACAAGAATAATATTGCCTCGCTAGAAAAATAGTGTACTCGTCTTCGACTCGTTCCCAATATTTTTTCTATCTCGTGCAATAATTTTTGTATCATACTCAAAGCCAGTCAATATTATGTACATGTAAGTATTTCACTCTCGATATGGAGTGAGGAAATGTGCTGATCATGGCCATTAAAGTCAGGACCAGACATTTAACTCACTTGTTGATCACAGTGTGCTCTAAACAAATGTATGTGTTTTGGAATCCCATAAAGAAAACTGAACAACCTTTTTTGAATTTTTTGAAGTACATATGGTTTTGCGTATGCCGATTTTTAGACCTTTTTTCAAGTAATGCTGAAATCGGAAACCAATGTTTCAAATTTTTTGCCCCATCCACTTTTTTTTTATAGCATTTTGGATTTCCAATAATAAGCTGACAAATTTTGGCAAGGTCAAGAGTTTGTTACCATTTTTTTTCCTTCAGAATTGGTTCCAAGTTTAAGTGCTTTGAATGATTGATGGCAACTTCTTCAAAGTCAAATTTTTGGTTGGAGGAACTATGTAAAAATTAAACATGTGACTAAGGAAGTGCCCTACGAGTAAACTGAACCGGCCTGAAAAAGAGCGTACATTTGGGCTAAAAGCCACAAAACACTTAAGCCGAAATTCATGCAATTGCCTGAAACCTTACCCCCTGTAACAGTAAACAATGAGCTCCCCTCTTAGAATTCTTACTGACAATACGTGTGGTAAGTGTATTAATGGTGTTGGCATTATGATTTGGTATCTCGTCGTGCGCGCAAGCTGAAACTTTAAATCAACTCGGAGATTAACAAGCTGCATTTGTTTGCGATTCAAGCGGCGCAAAAAATTCTGAGCGATTTCCCCCTCTGCGTTTTCGCGAATTTGTAAAGCGTTCGTAAAATCGCGAAGAACCTGATGTTGTAGGACTTGTCTAAGACGCGCCTGATTAATTAGCGTCTCACCTTTCACGCACCATTTTTTGTTTTGTGCGTGAATCTAGGCGTAAAATACGCGAGAGGCATCGTCTCTAGTGAAGTCGGAAATTTCCCTCTAAAATTGTTCCTTTTTCGACATTTTTCAGGAAACTAATACGGTGACACCATTTTTTTTATTTCTGTATTTTTCACGTATGCAACTTAGACCTAACATATGTGAAAATCAAAAACGTTTCGCCCTTTGTTATCTTTTTGTGGGCCCTTAAGTATCGGTACATCACATTTTCCCATAGAGTTGCCGTGGTAAATAATGTAAAATTTTTGAGCACAAATGTATTTTTGAATTCTTTTCTCAAAAACGAAATGGTAAGCCATATTTTTTATTTCAGATTGTTATCAGCACCAATGAAGGTACTATGATCAAATTTGTTAAAGAAATTCTTCTGCCCATTTAAATCATGATGGCCAACACCTTAAGGGGTGTTAAGCCAGGCCCTTAGTCAAATGGCCAGTGTTTTTAGTTTTTTCAATATTTATGGCATTAAACATGTTTTTCTTTCCATATATTTTAACAGAATTTTAGTATATTTTTCCCTCATAAATTTTGGTCATTTTACTTGTACGCATTTTTGACCACAAAACACAACCATACATTTCCTTCTCAAATATGTAACTTTTTCATATGTTGGAAGAATAATTAAGATATCTACGCAAACATTTTTCCTTTGATTCCCCTGACTTAAAGGCTGACTCAGAGATTCCCGATAATTTCGAATCTCGAGTCAGCCTTTAACACCCCCCTTAGTGCCAGGCTCTCATCAAGAATAGACACATACACATAAATTGGAACAAGCACCTTTAGTTAGCAGGAAATATACTTACCTCTCATGTTTCTGTATAAGTGATGGTCAGAGGGCATGAATTTGATGCCATGATTGGCAAGAAAGCGTCGCAAATCTTGAAGCTTTGACATCGGGAGTTCAGCAGAACCTTCAGATCAACTACATTCTGTGCTGTCAATTCTGTAAAGTATGTGCACATGCAGAAATTACTTAATTGCATTGTTTTGAAAAACAATGTATGCAATCACAGGTACATGTACGTGTCATTTTATTAGAAAATGTTGTTCACCTATAATGGCACTGACTTGAGCTAAATCATTTCAGGCGAGGGCTAATGTATTATAAAAGCTTTTGATACAACCATGCAAAAAATATTTAGAAAAATCTTGAACCTGCACTATTTTTCAAATGTGCCAGTGTGTTTTCAACCACAACTGCCAATTTAGATGAAATGAAATGATTCTGATGATTTCCTAGTGACAGTGGAATAAATGTAAAGTGCTTTGATACTGAATGGTGATAAGGCGCTATATAAATCTGCACATTTATGAATTTGTTCTGACCGATTTACAATATTTGGATAGCAGTATAAATTTGAAGGTACCATACCTTTTTTAAATGTTAAGTTTGCTGCTTGACAGGCTGAAAGTGCTATATCTGGGTGTTGCTTCATATAGGCAGCCAGGAGGTGTTATTTTACAACATCAATAGTATCAGGTTGAGGGTTTGGTGATGATATCATTTCCAATACCTGCAAAAAAAAAAAATGTATGCACATTATTATACATGAATCTATGTACATGTAGGTCTAAGGCAACTAAAAAACCTGGGCTCGACCAATCATAATTTTTCAGCTTTGGAGATTTTTTTTTTTTAGTTTTTCCAAAAATCATGTAAAACAAGACACGGTATCAACCCAGGAAAGCGTCCCACCAGCAATGCACAGCACTACAAAAGTATTTCCCAATGTCCCACCAGCAACCATCAGAAATCATACTTTAGACTGCTGATGGACCGTTTCCCCTCCAGTGAAAAATTGGCGGAAATAGCACATGGTGTAAAAGAAAAAAGATGGGGTCTTCATAACTCAAAAGTCAAAAATGTCCAACCAGCAACTCGCAGTAAAACCCATCTCCTTTTAGAGAATGTGGCCCAGTGGCAATGCACAGCAATGGAAGACATGTCCTACCAGCAACTCGCAGCAGTGTGAAAAATTGTAATCTCCTGTGGATCGACCAGTAAAATTCAGCAACGTAACTTTGATTGCTGAGTCATGCTGGTGGGACGTGTTAGGAATAAACAAGGCGGGTCTCAAACCACATGTCTTGCCCCTCATCACAATCAAAAAATGTTTAACTTTTGTAAATTATACATGTACATTGTACCACTTCAGAATGTGAGGATGACAGAATGTCCTTTAATCCACCCACATAACCTTTGACCCCAATCTGTGTATAAGTGGCCTGCATTGTGATAAACCAAGTTTGGTTGATCGTACATGTAGCATTTGATTTGGGCAGGAAAACGAATAGATTTTCAAAATTAATGCCCCTTTAATCGGCCCGCAATGACTCATCCCAATATTTGAGTACAATTTTTTGTTAACTGCATTGGCTAGGAGGATAACAAACTATGTACAAAACTATAACCAAATAACCAGACTTCCATTCAAGGCTTGAAAATAAGCATGGGTTGGAGGAAAATTTACCTCTGCTCAAAAGCAAAATGGCCCTGTGTATTTTGTATAGACCAGGGGCCAGAAAATGTGAAAAACACCAAAAATTGCTCCTGGATCTGAAATCCATCAATCAATCAATCAATCAATCAATCAACAATTCAAGACAGGAATACATTCAAGGCATACAATTGTACATGTAATACATACTATGAATTTATACTATGAATGTACTATGAATTTACAAAAAATATTGGGCGAGACTGCGTCTCGCCCAATATTTTAAAACTCATAGCGATACCAATATTTTGGGCGTAAATTATCTGATTTTATGATTATGTTTCGGATCCGAAATCTTCAACATTTGACTCCTCAAAACATGACAATCAAAAGAATTGGTTTTATAGTAAATCTGATAGTGAATTTGTGGAGGACCATAAGCCAATAATCCTACCTCAAAAGGATAATGATTTGCTGTGGAGAAAAATTGTGCATTACACGTAGGCATAAAAAATGTTTGCCGTAACAAGACTTACCTCCTTAAAAAACCGGCCGACTCAAAAGTTTTATGCCCACAATTAAATTTTCATCCACAATAAAAAAAAAAAAAACATTGTTTTTTTTTTTACCAAAAAATTAAAAAAAAAATATATTAAAGACAACAAGAAGTGAAACAAAAGATCTTGGTCATGTATTCATTGAAAAAAGCTTTAAATAGTAGCGCCTTGTAATCATTTTAGAGTAAAACATTGTGACGATCTCTGTTATGGCAAACAATACCTATACCTTACATGTATGACAAGTTTATAGTCTCATTCTATAAAAAATTTGAAATTTTAAACATGAACAGGTTATGGTACACTACCTGAATTCAATTAATCAGCTCGTCGTTTCAGTGTCTTCTTAGTGACAACACCACTTGCTTTGGAGGGTACATCAATCTTGATAAAGCTTTCGCTTTTCCTTTGGGAAAAACCCTTTGCGCTCATTAGTCCAGGTTTGGAGGGTTCCTTATTCTTCAAGTACAGATACTCTTCACGTTCTTCTTCAAGTTGGTGAAGTTGCCTATTTAATATGATGTTGTCCTTATGTAACTCCTTGTTGTTGCTCTCTAATTGAGTGATTTGCTGCTGTAGATCACCAATGTTATCTGCAAAAGTCTGTTGCTGATGTGATATTCTGGCGAAGTTGTAAAATGTCTCTTTCAAATGCAATTATTGTTAGCACTGTCATCTAACATGTCCTTTTGTTGAGAGATCAGGTCATACAAGGTCTTGTCAGCTTGGGTTTTCCTCACAGCACTTTCAAGTTGTTGTTCCAGTTCAATCACCTGCTCCATGGATTGTTTCATTAGTTTCTCGAGTTCTTCATTCTTAGTTTGCAAGTGATGAGAGTCTTCAAGTGAAGACTGAAGTTGAGCCTTTGTGCTGTTGTATGTCACTGTCATTTGGTTGAGCTGAGCCTGAGTGGCATGCAATACTAGCCGGATAACATTCACATTCTGACGGTTAACAGAAACGGTACTACTGGCATCTCTGGAGAGTTCCTGGGATTCATCTAAAATGTGGCACATTTCATCTTTGCCCACTTTAATGAACCCACCACTGCTTTCATGTTGCTGTCCAGTTATAACCCAACAGTAGTCATCATGAACTTCCATGAGTTGGGCGGGAACAAGTTCCACAAAGCCATCCTCCATCTGCTGCCAAGTCACAAGAACAGTCATTCCAATGGTGTATTCATCTGCTTTAATCTGCAGATCCGCGAACATTTTGGGACAAGAGCTGTGATCTATGACGTCATTCCTTAGACCATCTTCCAAACCTGGTTTTACAACGTAGCTGTCATCTTGGCATTTTTCATGCACGATGCCTCTGAAGACTTTGGCACCACTTTTGTAAACAACTACATCACCCTGTACCAATTGCAGAGATGTACGCGCCTTTCTTCTCTTGCGATATTTCCCAGTGTAATGGCGTTTCCTCTTTCCATTCCATCCTTTAGCACTGCTGTTGCCTTTAGCTCTTTCATATCTTTCTAAATCTTCTTTTGAGGGAGCCATATTCCACGAGTATATCTGTAAAAAAATACAAATTAAAAAAAATGTTTTGGACTAGTACTGAATGAATTCATAAATGTTGGAATAGCAAATTTCAAGGGGAAATCTCATATCAGGCCACAATTTTTCATTTTTAAATATGTTTTCACAACACAATCCACACCACACTCTACAATTCGCAATGATGGCTACTGCTTGACACAAGTTGCAGAAAAATCTGTAGTTTCTTAACAAAGTTGAATTTTACACACAGTTGTTTCCAGGGCTCTTGCTAAGGATTTTTATTTGTTTAGCAATTTTTGCAACAGCTCTTGCTTTGAATAATGTAATGATAGGGGCAAACGTACACAACTGTATAGGGCAAAATTGCTACACAATCTTAAAATGGCATAGCAAATGGCAGAAAATGTGTAGCAAACTTCTATGCCTAAAACATGTATCAAGGAGCCCTGTTGTTTCGGATTGCGTGACATTAGGTAAAAACAATGTTTGTTAACATGTTTCGGAGGTGACAAGATGTTAACACATTTTTTTCATGGTTTTGTTGATAATAATGGAGACCTTTGATTCGGCACTGCAACATTATTCAATTATTCCATTATAGGAGAACATGATCTCTTGATGTGGGAACAATAACAAAATTGGGTGCAAATATTACATAATTATAAAAGCACTATCAGTGATTTGCTAAATTCAGATTTTGCATTTATGTAACAAGTTACAAGTACAGGTATCCTTAAACATACCCTGCAAATGATAAGACCAGAAGCAACCTAATATTAAGACGAAATCAGGTAAATTTAGTCATTAGTGTTCGTACCGTACGGACCTTTACAACGCGTAATTGAAAGGAGACTTGTATCGTGGAAACATTGCCGTGTACTTCCTTGTTCTGTCAATTCTACAGACAAATTATCCTTAATTCACTTCTATTAATAGGAGTGGGCTATAGAGGGTCAGAGTTTCAAAAACATGCTCATCACACCTTAGTTTGATGAGATGATGCGTACTGACACCAAATCTGCGAAAAAAAAAGGCAGAAGTGGGAAAATCGCTCATGAATTTTTGCGACGCTAAAATCGCAAACGAATGCATGCTTGCTCATCTCCGAGTTTATTAAAGTCGGCTTACGCGTACTCCTTAGAAACCAAATCATAATGCCAACACCTTAATCTGCAAGATAAAGTACTACTTCATGCATATGGAAGGAAGGAAGCAAGCAAGGATGGATGGATAAAGTGATGGTGAAGTTTAGCAGTGCTAATGTATAGTTATCAGTTTGGAAAGCAGAGATGATGATGCATGCTACTTGCATACCTGCAGAATGGAAGAAGAGGATAGGAATGGATGTTAGAGAGTAAACAGCATGAATGGTATGAAGTTTATGAACATTGTAAACATTTCAAGCAGTGGTGCATAGCGCAGCATATTTGCGACTCCAGTCCTGAAATAACATTTTTAAGAAAAAAAAGTACAATTATAACAGAACATTAAATTAGATCACTACAGTGTTAATATGAATATCATAATTAGATCCAGAGACCTCAAAAATCTAGGGTTAGACACCAAAACCAGGCCAAAAGATGAAAAAATGGCCGAGTTATGGCCAAAAATGTGTTTTCGGCGGCCATCTTGGATTTTTCACGGTTTCGGCGGGAGCAGTCCGAAATTTTCACTTTTTAATTTTTTTTCCGCAGATTTGGTGTCAGTACGCATCATCTCATCAAACTAAGGTGTGATGAGCATGTTTTGAAACTATGACCTAAATTTGACCCTCTATAGCCCACCCCTACTTCTAAGCTATTCCTGCAAACTTCAAATATTTTGACTCTGATAATAAATCACTGATACTATAGCGTCTTCAAAGTGACAGATTTTTTTGAGGATACAAATAAATTGGCATGGATGGTCGTAGGCACTTGACATAGTCCCAATATTGGGGATCACATGACGTTTCTTTAACAGTAGCCTTAACAGTCTATATGTGAAGTCCCAAAACATTATGTGTACGATATGACATTTTGTTGTGGGCCTTCAAATTTCGAACCAATGACAACATTCACCTCCAATTTTCATTATAAGGACCGTGCTTTCGCGAAACACTCTTCTACCTTTACGCACCAGTAATATCCAAATTTAAATACAAGCTAAAGCTTTCACTAATTTAAGCAACCTGGCAAACAAAAATTCAGGACTAGTCACCCCGGTCAAGCATCTCAAGTACAATGTCTTGAAATTTCATCAAATTCACTTCATAAAAAGTTGATGACAATATTTACGACTATCCTGTTGTTGATAACACTCTAGGAATACTTTCAAGGGGAATCGGGTACATTTATTAGCATGAAGCGTGAAAATTATTGGAGAGAATGTGAGACAAAAAGTTTGTCATATCAGTTACATGCTATTTTGGCATGACTCCCACATTGATTAAGTTAAGGCATTATGATATGTAATAAGGGGAGTCTGCCAGCGAGGACTAGTAGTAGAACAACTACCGAAAACGTTTGAAAAAAAATTTATTGACAAACAAGCACAAAAACAGCAAAACCTTGTTTTGAATTTGCATGCTATCGTAATCGTCCCTATAGAAAACCATGCGTTGGAATTTCGGTCGTGCACGACAGAAATTACTAAATCATCATCTTATTACATGAAATTTATTCATTTGCGCACAGGGGTAACAACATTCAGTGTTTACACTGCTTTTCAAGTTGGCCCCGATTTACATGAGAATTTTAAACATTACACTATCAATGTTACATGTAATTATCTACAAGTTTTACAACTATTATAGGAATGAAAATATACATGCAGTATAAAGACAGCATATTTGGCTTATTCACTTCAGGAGTAATGCATTGGTAAGCATTCCAAATTTATGAAACAAAAACCAGAGTTAAAAAAAAAAAAAATTAGGACGCTTCTTTCTGGAAAGGCAAACGCTATTCGCCGGACTAGTCTGGCGAATAATACCGCAAAGTACGCTATTCGCCGGACTAGTCTGGCGAATAATACCGCAAAGTCTATTCCCCGGACGGTTGATCATTTCAATTCTCCCAACTTTATCGTGCATAAATTATATTTCAAGTCAATTCTCCATACTTCCAACAAATCGCCGGACGGGATACTGCACCCAGTTTTGCTCAGAATTTAGCAGCCTTGACGGAATAAAGCACAGCATCACATGCACTTCATTCTGTCAAGGCTGCTGAATTCTGAGCAAAACTGGGTGCAGAATAGTGGGGTCACAAAATGTACCAACCCAAATAATTTGATTAATCGCACAGCCAAGATATTCACTATCTTGGAGGTGTTAGTGAAAAACCGCAACTTAAAGCGAAGGAAGCCGGGAAAAACTTTGCAAAATAGCGCCCGCATAAGTTTGTCCGGTAAATAGATTTCACAACAGTAATTCGCCAGACAAGTCCGGCGAATAGTCACCTCCTTCTGGAAATGTCATCATGTCTGAGATGTCAAATTGAAAGTTACACCACTGACTGATTATGAAAACGACCATGCTGTAGCACGGTATGGTATGGGAGTGCTACAAAAATGTTAGGTTTGAAATTAATTATACCGGCCTAAAACGTATGCTTGGGGGGAATCATTGCCATGTAAAAAGAGCGAACACCTTGATATCAAAATAGGCTGAGAACGGTTAGATTTCAGAATAAAATGTTCCCTTTTAAAAAAAAATTCTTTTAATAGGCCTACGCAAACAAAGTCAATTATTAACTTCTCCACCCCTATTCCAAACTTACATTTAAAGCTGCATCAAAAATTGAAAATACTTGGAAAATATTTGCTTTAAAATTTTTTAAAGCAATGAATTTTTTAAATCATTTAAAAAAATCCAAATGTTGAAATTTAGAGTCTGTTTCACCTTGGCAGTAGAGTGGGTGCCCAGGTGCAAGTGTACAAGATGTAAGCGCGAACACCTGTAGACGGAAACGCACACATGACTGCTGCGTGTAAGTCACAGTTTCGCAATTTTCCACTGCCACAGCGAGATGAAACAGTACAATATCATAATTCATTTTAATGCTATAATTGGCCCAACATCTGTCAGTTAACAAACAATCTTGCACCTGTGAGTATGAGTTATTACGAAATTTTTTATTTGGTACATTATAGTGAAAGTTGGGGAAATAATCTATCAAGATGAAAACTTTTTATATCCTAGTTAAATTGGGCCATCCCCCTTTAAAGGTGCATTTCGTGATTCCAGCACCCTCTGTTTTATTAATTGTTCCAATAGCTATCCTTGAGAAAAGCTTATTCACAAATTTGAGTTGATCCCGAGCTTGCGGTTTTGTGTTATGAGCAAAAGCTTGTTTCCCACGGTCCATAGGCCACTGTGTGTAATTTTCTGTAAGTTTACGGACAGAAAATACAAAATTGCAAATTTCTTACAGATACGAACGAACTTGCACGTAAGATTTGGTACACATGGATTACTAAGGCTAACGGTTCAGATGATATAAAAATCTCATGTCACGGTAAATCGGGGGGCGAGGCTGTGGATCACGAATGCCCCTTTAATAGAGTATTTTGCTGGGACCCTGGAAGGATGGTCAAAAAAATATGGGGCCAGTATATGGGTAGGGCTAGGCCAAGTTTGTCATTGTCAATCTAGCAATATTTTTGGCATTAATATAATATTGTAATGAAACTGAAAATTTAACATTTTGACAAATTATAAATACTATAATAAAAATTCTACTACACATTTCTACACTAGGCTTGCTAGTCACGCTACTGCTGCATGGCATGACTGACCTGGGTAAGTGGGTTCCCACCTTCCCTGGCCTGACTAATGCAAAAGCCCTGTATCAATCCTCACAAAATCCCCATTGCAAAACTGCCAAATCAATCCTTCATCATTATTGCATTTGCATTTGAGTGCACTGCAGAAATCCCTGAATCGATTGTGCATTCGATCGCGTCAATGAGCATCACCTACCAACCAACACATTGTTGTCACTCACGCACATGGAACAGCACATTAACCCGTCATCATGCGTGATTTATGAGTTATGAAAAAAAAACATTACTCCTTTCAACATAAAAAATCTTCCAAATTACGATAATTTTTAAGGTATATTAATATTAATTGATCAATAACGTATCCTTAATGACATATGACTACACAAAGTACGATTACAACTTGCTATTACACCGTGTTGTATAAGCTTTATCAAAGTTCATGACAAGCCGGTCATGGCGGCGTCCCTGGAAACGCGCGAGTGTTGAAAAGCGTCTCACAAATATCACATTTTTAGACGATCTACTTAACGAATCTTTCTCAACTAAAAAGCAAAATGTTCAGTAATACATGGAGCATCTCGGAATTATCATATAAAAACGATATTTTCGATAGAAATATAAGAAAAACTTACCGGTATTTTTCAACGCCCTGGTACAAGCTCCTGTTGGTCGTACAGCCGCGAGGAATCTAATTCCGGGTTGTCGTAAGTATCACTGTAGATGCCTGTACAACTTAAAATGTCATGCGATTGGCCATTTCTCAGGAAATTGGTATTTTGTCATCGATTCTGACCAATAAACGCCCGCCGTTCTAGATAGGGAATCAAAGGGGAGAGCTTCCGGTCTCCCAGACCGATCCTTGAAGATGACGTCCACAATGGCCAATTTGTTAGGTTGCATATCTTTCGCTATCCACGGTATATGAATACAACAAAAGAAGGCAGTATTTCGATTGGGTACCCATGAAGCACGCGAATAATGTCCACTTATTAGGATTTTGTAAGGTGTGGAGAGCGGGCATCTCATTCATCATGACCTATACCCTGGAGACCTCTTCCCAACATAGAGACTGCTGTACGAACTATATATCCATCCGTATTATGAGTGTACCTATTGAAGCTGGTGTAAGAGATGGGCATTTTGCAGTTTTGACGGATAATGCCGAACCAGCTGGAGTTGGACGAAACTGACCGTACGGAGTAAACAAAAATGTAGTGCAAGCCTGATGCAGGCTGGACAAGGAAATGGGCTGAATCGCGGACCTGTATGCATGCTATGAGGATGGAGAAGATCTGAAAGGATAAGAGATGCAGCTCATAGGGCAATACCAAAACGGCAGGTAAAATACACCGTGAAGATATCCGAGGATTTGTATATTGACACCGATAAGGCAATTGCAGGCCGGTAAAAAGTTGCTGAATTCGGAGTTGTACGAATATTGGCACGACAAAAAAACTGGCAAGAAGTCGATTACGGTTGATCCGTTTTGGACTCCAACATCACTTCTCAACACAAGAAGGTTGATTGCTCATTCTCATAGTTTGGACCCTAAGTACACAAAATTGTTAAACCATGCATGCATGCCAGGGCCTACACAGTATACATGATAATATTTAGAGGCCTGTGTTAGCATCCTGGCTTAGAATAGAAGTCCTTTAACCAATCAGTTGACAAGAACTAATATTGGTATATAAAAACAAATATGCTGCGTTTTATTCGGAGCATGGTTGAAACTAGGCCCTCGGTGATCTCGAAAGCCATACTATGCCCCTCGGGTTACGCCTCGGGGCACAGTATGGTTTCGAGGTCACCTGGGCCATTAGTGTCAACATGCCCATCATAGCGGGGAAGTCAATATTTTATGTGGTTTAATCACCAGCAATCTCTTTATAGACTGACTCGGAGCCAAAAAACCAGACATCTAAGGTAATTCTGACAGAAAGTAGTCAATGAATGAACCCCCTTTTCACTCTTCAATACCCAATGACCCTCTTTTTTTTCAAAAGACATCCAACACCAATAGCCCCTAATTTTATCTGTTAGATACTAGTTTACACACCCCGTCACTTTCCAAGTGAGTGCCCCCTCCCGGGTAACTTTCTTCCAAGTTCATTATTTCTACTTTGGCCAAGTTGCCTAGGGTTGACCAGCAAAAAGGTGATTCTGGAGGACATGCATACATTAGAGCACACTCATCAGCACTGGCCAGTCGAAGTAAAATAGAGCTTTAGATTTGCTACAATTAGACCAAAAAAAAACACACACATATTCGTCTAATTTCTGATACTCAATTAGATGAGACCAAAAAACCTATTCTGTTGTGTCAGAGCTAATGACCTAAGCTGTGACTCTTGATCGAATTTCGCATATACCATACCATTCTGTGCAAGAACTGATTATAAGCATTTTCACACAATGACCTCAAATGATCCCTAGATGACCATTGTTGGACCTCAAGATTTCTCAAAGCCCCAGTCCCCAATCTACGGATCCTGACCCCCAAGTGACATCGAAAATCATCAAAGACACTACAAGAAGGCATGTTCAAGAATCAATGTGTGGACAGACAGACTGGCAGACACCGACACACAGACAGGAGACATAATGATAATTACTCTTCCCTCTCAATCCCCCTCTTTATAAGGAGGAATATACACCTACCACAATCTCCAAAATATGATAAAGCCTCAGAGGCTGGCCCATGATATACAGTCTCCCCAAGTGATAGAAGATGAAGAAATTCAAAGGTCTTAAAGATGGAATACCGGGGCTGGTGTATGGAGAAGATGACGGTACGACCTCGCTTGGACAATCTGAAACAAAATGCAAGAATAATTTGGAATAAATAATTGTGCTCCAGCATAATTTTGCTTTAGCGCATATTACAGCCTTTTATCTACAATTAATATCAGACAAAATTGTTGACACACTTTATAATACTTCAGTATAAACATAAAATAAGCCCACTCTCCCCGATCAATATTGAGACATGTCATTTTGTTGGGTGTTTCCATAAGGTGACACCCTTCTTTCTGACACCCGTATGAATTTGGAAACCTTAACGGAATAAACCACATAAACCGTGTGGTTTATTCCGTTAAGGTTTCCTAATTCATAAGGGTGTCAGAAAGAAGCGTGTCACCTTATGGAAACACCCCATTTTGTTTATGCTTTTAGGACTGACAATATTGATTGATGGGGCAGGAGAGAGATCGGGTGTTAGGGTTGGCTTCAAGAAATTAGTTCTTTCATTGTAATCTATGGCACAATTTAGGACTTCAAAACATTAAAAACTTGAATTTTGCGGATCTCGGCATTCACCCTTACTATATTCAAAGAATATTAGCTGTGGGCTGCCCAGCCTATCTTACAACTTGACTTCATATGACCTTTGACCTTGGCATGTGACCTTTGACCTCATCAACAAATGCAGGATCCCATACTGCACCGCAAGTGTGAGATTTGACCAGTACTCATGCTCCTGGAGCATAGGTTGTGGCAACCGTTCCAGAGCTATGCCGAAGCTAGTCATTATATCTGAGTGCTGACCACAATAGCAGTAGCGATTTTATTCCGTAAAGTTATCAAGGAATTAGAATTGCAAATCTGGCACACCTATCCTCGCGGTGTGGTCTTGGTTAGGGTCGCTGACTTATATACGTGGTTTGGGTTCGAATATCGATACATGCGATGTGTTAAAATATACAAAATTTTCATTATTTTTTCAGTTAGGGGGAAAAATTCATAGTCAAAAAGATAAGAAAAAAATAATAGCTGCCCTTTGAGGTGTTAGTGAGGGAGACCGCTCATGGAGCATAGGTGGTGGTAAAACTATCGCGTGCTGTTGTTGACCTATGACTCAAGTTTACTTCACCTTGACCTCACATGACCTTTGACTTGGTATGTGACCTGTGACCTCAGCAGCATGAGGAATCCCAAGTTTGGTTCCAATTCGACGTAGAAGTGCCACGTAATAGGCTGGGTGCCCACAGCAATCGATCCAAAACAAATACAAGGCTTATAGTTTGTTGCAGGGAATCAAACTTTTCATTGTGTATAATGGTGTACTGTGCTTATGATTTTTGACCGATTGCTAGGGCAACGAATCTTAATTACGTGGCAATTATTTCTACCGCGAACGTGAGCTTCCAAATTTCAATTGAGGTCAATTTCAAAATAAACTTAACATTGTAGTGACACAACACACACACAGAAACACACAAAAAGGGATTGCCTAAGGGTCTGCCCGTTATGTGGAGGACAACAATCACACGCAGGTAAGCCACTAATTGTGAACCGGAGTGAGAATATAATATAAAATTTAATTTTTGATTTGAACACTTTAATTACAATTTGCTTACTGACACCAAATTGGTCACATCTGATGTAAGTACCAGATTGATGTTTCTTAAAGGGATGTAATGGCATGAAAAAAAATTGACATAATGAAAGGGACCCTTAATGAAATCCACTGCAAAACAATTTGATGTTTTACATTATGTAAAAACAGGAAGAGTTCGGGGGGGGGGGGGGAGTTAATTTTTGGGGGGGGGCTGGTGGCAGTTTGTGGCAATTTCTGGAACGAGGATGCTGACAATACTGCCAGCATTTACAAAACTGAAAACGCATGGTGTCATCAGCTCCACAGACCATTGCTATTGTATCTTGTGCTAATCCCGGCTAATCATCTTTCACTTGCCAGATCAATATCTTACTACAAGTTTTAAGTACAATGCCTAAATCCCAGTCTGAATGCTTTTGAATGGTGTCGCAAAACATGGTTAGTACCACTGTAAATTCTGTCAGGGATGTGAAACACCCTTGCTTTCTGTTCCAGAAATTGCCAAAAACTGCCACCTCCCCCCCCCCCCCCCCCCCCCCCCCCGGAAACTCTTCCTGTTTTACAGAATGTAAACATCATAATTGTTTTCAAACTCGGTTTTCGTGATTTCAGAGTAAGGGTCCTTTCATTATAGATTGTGTCAAATTTTTTTATGCCATTATGTCCTTTAAAGGCATTATCAGTGATTGTAAAAGAAAATAAAACAAGGCGGTTTTCGAACCACACGTTTCTGCCTGGTTGCGCGATTAATTGCTTTATGATGAAGTATGGCAAATGATGATTAGAAAGAGGTAATTGCAGGAGAGAAGTGTCTACAAAGTCACATCGGGGTCATAGGAAGGTCACATGGGTCACCCAATGGTCACATGAGGTCAACCAATGTCACATAGAGGTCACCCCACCCCACCCTTCCCCGCAGCACCCTGCCCCGACACCACCCTCCCCCCTTCCTGACACACCCCTGGGCAAAGGTGACATGAGGGTCAACAGGTCACATGAGGTCACCAAGGTCACATAAGGTCACATGCGGTCACCAAGGTCACATGAGGTCACCAAGGTCACATGAGGTCACCAAGGTCACATGAGGTCACCAAGGTCACATGAGGTCACCAAGGTCACATGAGGTCACCAAGGTCACATGAGGTCACCAAGGTCACATGAGGTCACCAAGGTCACATGAGGTCACCAAGGTCACATGAGGTCACCAAGGTCACATGAGGTCACCAAGGTCACATGAGGTCACCCCACCCCACCCTTCCCCGATGCACCCTACCACAACACACACCACCCCCGACCCACCCGATTGCATCACCACCCGACCCCCTTCACTGACGCACCCACCCCTCTCCAATGCACCCCACCACGCCACTAACACCCCACCCTGCCCCCTCCCCAACACCCCACCCTGCCCCCTCCCCAACACCCCACCCTGCCCCCTCCCCAACACCCCACCCTGCCCCCTCCCCAACACCCCACCCTGCCCCCTCCCCAACACCCCACCCTGCCCCCTCCCCAACACCCCACCCTGCCCCCTCCCCAACACCCCACCCTGCCCCCTCCCCAACACCCCACCCTGCCCCCTCCCCAACACCCCACCCTGCCCCCTACCCAACACCCCACCCTGCCCCCTACCCAACACCCCACCCCATTCCCCCTCCCATAGAGGATTCACACACAAGATGTATGGTATAGTCTTTTTTAATGTAGAAAAGGAGATTTCGCCGGATCCGATGTACCATTTTAGCGATTCAGCAATATGCATATTTAATTAGCAAATTTGCCATACATAAGCAGTATGTTCATCAGGAACGTTCAAATGGCAAAGAAGATGCGCACAATAGGGTTTCAGTGCAGTGAAGGATTTTGCAACTATCCGATGTACGTTTCAAAAATATAGCGATTACGCTATTTTGCATATTAATAAGCTCCTGTGATATGTAATCTGTCCGAAATATGCCCAACATCTAATCAGTCGAGAACTCTTTAACCGCTTCCTTCCACCAGGTTCCATCATTATACGCCTTACGGAACTCCAGATAAACTGCACCAATCTTTGCTGGGAAAGGAGTATCATTTTGACTGGACCAATTAAAGCTATAATATTCATGAAATGCAAATAAGCATACCAAAAGCTACAATAATATTCTGCACCTAATCTATCACCCTACCAAGTGTGGATTAAAAATTGGATTCATTGAGTCTAATACTCAAAATTATTGGTCAGCCATGAGGTATGAAAACAATATTGGGAGAGACGAAGTCGAGCCCCACTATTTTCAACTCATGGCGAGACCAATTAAATTTGGCATTGATAGAAACTCAAAAACGATATTACAGATTTTACTCATAAAATTTATGTTTGAATGAATCTTGTGTCCATAATTACTATACAATTTCATTTTAAAAGTAGGTACAAAAAGGAACCATCAATTATAAGCTATAGAAGATGATGCATGGAATATGCACAGCAAATATAATACCAAATCAGACACTATGAAACACTTGAGAAACAGCAGAACGCATGGAACCACCAAAATGTGGACCACCACTAAAGACATAGAATCACATAACACCAGGAACCATCAAAGGCATGGGCCCAAGCCAGGCATTCAAATAAAAGAATAAAACAACAGGAACACCCAACACTGGGAAACCACCAGACATGAAACCACCAAAAAAAACACCCAAACCACCCAACACTGGAACCACCCACACTGGGACCACCCAACACTGGGAACCACCCAACACTTGGGAACCACCCAACACTGGGAACCACCACCAAACACTGGGAACCACCCAACACTGGGAACCACCCAAACCTGGGAACCACCAACCACTTTGGGAACCACCACCAAACACTGGGAAACCATCCAAAACCACTGGGAAACCCCCATCCAAAACACTGGGAACCATCTGGAAACCATCTGGGAAAAAACCATCCAAACACTGGGAACAACAAAACGGGGAACCATCCAAACACTGGGAACCATCAGACATTTGACATCAACCTACTGTGAACAGGCAAATATGGAAACCACCCAAAACTTGGAAGAAAGACTCAACTCACGACCCCCCCGCCATCAAATGGAACATCCTTAATGGTATCAACCAATCAGTTCAGCATGTGCTAATAATGCGTCCAAAAGTGGTGAAAAAAATGGGCACCCAGGTTTCTGCTGGCATTTGCTGACTCAAACTCTCATTTTGTGGTGTCTCTACCATTGTATAGTAAATATAGGACGGAAGATTCTCAACAACATCATAATGAAGTAAATCGGGATTAGCGTTTAGCCAGCAGAGCATTTCAAAAAACAGTAAACGAGTCATTACGGACGGACGAAGGACCACCCGAAATTTGGACTAGTATGTGCCTCCATGAGCTAAAAAAGCTAATTAATATCATGAATATGCAAATAATGCAAGCCAAAAAGCTACACATAATACTTTGGGGCAACCTCACTCTATCATCCTATCAAGTTTGAAGTAAATAGGGGATAGCGTTTAGCCTGCAGAGCATTGTAAAACTGTATCGAGTCTCCGGACGGAAATACGGACACACAAAATTTGGACTAGTATGTGCCTCCATGAACATTCGTTAGGCGACAAAAAAATCATCAAATCAGATTTGGCATCTTTCGTAATACTGGTGTTGATATTGTGTTACAATAGTTTACCTTGGCAGCACACGGCAGGGCACATAAGAGCACGTACCAAAAAAAAAGATGAAAAGTACATTGACGCATGAAGTTGGCCCTCAATGACTCCATTTCGTCTCCAGGTCTTTGTTGATAGAGGAGGCGCTTGGGATTCTGTCCTCTTTTTACTTATGAAGGTCATGAGGTGACCAATCGTTCTGCATAGAGGATGGATGGATTCGGGATATCCCAAAATTCTTGTGATGTCGTCAATAGAATATAATAAAAAGAGGGCCGAGGATTGAGCTTTGTGGTACACGCTGCATATGATAGACTTCTTGCTCTGGATACCCTCCCATTTAGGAT
Organism: Ophioderma brevispina; assembly: GCA_023653785.1. Lineage (NCBI taxonomy): Eukaryota > Metazoa > Echinodermata > Ophiuroidea > Amphilepidida > Ophiodermatidae > Ophioderma > Ophioderma brevispina. Next base: position 64,173 of record JAMKCH010010172.1, on the reverse strand, counting down.
GACTTCTGAGGGGACAGGCGGTCATCTACGGTAGCCTTCAGCCACTTCATGCCACTGTCAGTAAACTTATCTGAGAATCCTAAGGGCTAGAACTTGGGGCCATAAGGCGCGAGGATGCCTACACACTGTCAATGCTTTGCTGATATCATGACATACAATTCCAGCTTCCTCTCTCCTGTGATTGATGGAATTAGTGATTCATTGGGAAACATAGGTCAGGGTATCAGTGTAAGAATGGTCCAGACGCTTAAAGCCATAACTCTGTTGTGATATTAATGAATGCGTCAGTCAAGATGGCGCCACATTGTTTCTTAGATGCAGTCGGCTCCATACCGTTGGTATATATAGATACCAAGGAGATCGGGGGGGGTCAATTAGTTGTCAGGGCGAGCCTGTTTGGCCCTTCTTATGACATGGAATGACTTCAGGCTACTTTCCAACATCACTTCACTGGGCATGTGGCTCTACTCTAGTAAGCTTTCCAAGTTTAAATTTCCTCATAACTCATAATATATTTGAACTAGTCAAACAGCTTGAGTGCGTAAGATTTTTTCGGTGCCATTTTTGTGTGAATTTGTAGGGGGGTGCTGAGGGGCTTTTGGGGAAAGCAGGTGTACAACCTTTCCCTTGTAGTCCTATTTCAAAGTAGGCATGAGGCAAATTTTGGGGGGAAAACATTAACTCACCTCTTTGAAGGCTCTGTAGCTCATAAATGGCCCTGCATCATCTCATGACTTTTTTCAGCGTTGTTGTTCAGAGCATAGTCGCTAATCTTGCTCCGCCCAAATCAGTTTTGAAATAGCCAGTCACTTTATCTAGCTGAGAAAGTGTTGTTTGATAAGAGTCATTTTGATATTATTTAAAAAAAAAAAATGGTGTGCTTCCAATAGAGTGGCCTTTAGAGGTCTACAAGAGACGTTGTTCTTCCCACGCAATGCTTCGTAAATGAAGATATTTGTTGGCTGGGAAATCAACAAATTCACAACCAAAAAAATCAAATTCTGGCACATAAAATAGCCTGGTCTTGTTTTGATTTTATCATTGAGTTTTATTGTGCGAAGCATTCATATAATGGGTTCTATTAAAGGGTGTTTATGTGCTGCATGCATGCATCATGGTAAAAAAAAATCATCAGCTGGGCACACACAACAGAAACTTTATTTGGTCAATTATACATCCAACTTTTACTGTGACATTTAGACATATACTATAAAGTGGTAAAAACACATTGCGGACCTGGCCCTCGAGTGTCATCTGCCTCGCGGTTTGTGAAGGGGCCAAAGGTACACATGAGGTCACAAAGGTCACATGAGGTCACAAAGGTCACATGAGGGTCCGAACATGTCACCGCCGGAACCACCCCCCACCTCCTTTCCACGCAATAAGTTATCATCATCGTACCTTACGGAACTCACACGGCTGCAATATTTAAAGGAAATAGTCAAGATTTTTGATCTCGCGAGCTCCAGTTTGGGGCTCACATTGCATAAAAATATATGGGGGGGGGGGTACATACCCATACTTCCCAATAAATATGTAACAATTATGATGTAAAATTAACAAAATAGAGGCATTTTAATTTTTGCCTTTTTTGGGGGGGGGGGGAAAAACATACGAAGAAACGGGGCGCGTGATTTTTCGGCCACTGCTTCATTGATTCAGAAAAGCGCCCCCAATGTTGGGGGGGGGGGGGGGGGGGGGTCTCTCTCCTCGTGCGTCAAAATTTGAAAAAAAAATGACCAAACATCGTGTTGACTCGAAAGATCGGAATTGTTATTGTGCTGATCACTAGTACTATTGATGGATTAATGAAAGTATAATAATAAAATTTGAAGAAAATAAGTTTAGCAGAAAGACATATCTTTGTTTGATTCAATTTTCGTTGTGTTTGTATTCGTTATTGATATAAAAAACACATCGATCCGCGTTTCACTAGGGGGGTAGGTACACGGACCTGCTCGATATCTTGTGGGCTTAGGCGGTGGGGATTCCCATACGGTAATTTGTGGAACTTGCTACGTGCATTTACTGTGGTAGGGCCTGTGTCTCCGTTTCCTTACAAACATTACCTCTTAAACCCTAGTGCAATAACATCTTAGTAATATCATGTAATAAAAGGATAAATTATTGACTTCAAATCACGTCGGGTTTAGTGGATTAACCGCCGCTCCCGCTGCCAATAGTTTATTTCCAATAACGGTCATTTATATTTAAATATTCGGGACTCAGTCCTAGACTTTATCAGCTCTGAGGTAACCGTCCATACGCGTATGGAAGAACTGCCTCCGACGTCCTTAAGTTCTTTGAAATGGATAGCACTTCTAGTTTGCCCGGATGTTGAATGGCGATTTCGAATTGCAGCTGGTTGCGTTAAGGATTGGCATGCCTACCCGCGCCGTTGGCAGTTCACTCTGAATATGAAGTGGCAACGACTGCAATCTTGATGGTCACAACGACGTCAATTATGGATGGTCATCACTTTGACATCACCTTTGCTGCGATGTGGATTTGTCGAATTGTTTTCGAGTAAGATATTGAGCGGAAAATTAAAATGGCAAATTACGTCAACAAATGTGGGAAACAATTTTCACCTTATTTTGATTTAGATGTAATCATACGTTACTGACGCTTTCCATCTCTACCATTCTCCAAATATTCAGATATGACATTTTCCTTAAGGGTTAAAACATTTTGACCACACGACACACAATAACAGACAACACACGTGCAGTAGTACTATCCCTATGTGCCTTCTGGCAATTCTTGCAGCGAGCACCACAACTTAGTTAAAACTATGGAAACACGCTGAAGATTTCAGTGAAGTCCTTTTGTTGCGCTCTTCACAAGGCGTCCACACGCATGCATTAGCAAATGGTGTAAACTTTTGACCTTTAGCTATTGTGAGACTCGAGGGTATACTGCAAATATATGAGCAGATAATATTGGTTTTGTTCACTTAACGGGTTTATGAAGGCACAACCTATCAATTTATAAATAATCTTGTATAGTTACAACTATTTACGCACTAGTAATGCATTGATGTTAATATGATACCAAAATCTGCTGATTGGAGTCATGAATTAAATATTAGTTGAAACATTTTTTCAATGTGATAAAGTACTTAAAATAAGCTTTGGATCCAAAAATTCGGTAGGCAAACAAATTAATACGTCTGTCTCACAGACCCGCACACTTAAGTATGTGAAGTCACTTTTGCTGCATACGCAACAGAACCAATTTTTTTTCTTAGTTGTGAAAAAAAATTGATGAATTTTGTCCCGCAAAAAAGTTGGACCAAAACAGTGCTAGGGACGTGTAACGTTTTAAAAACGTATACACGAACGGAAGGGTAACTAAAAGCGTTTTTAGAAACTTGAACTACACGTTTACATACGTTTAATAGCTTTTTTCAGTATTATTTTAAAATTGCTGAAGTCATATATTTTTCACCAAATTAACCCGCCAGTCAGTGAAACGTAAAGTTAACAGTTCCAATGCTTCTTCTAGAAATGTTTTCCAACTTTAATCCTGAAATCGGGTAAATTCCACCGTTTACCAAGTTCTTTATGTGATTTGGAGCTACTTCGGCCTGCCAATTGACTTGGTGCTTGCATTACAGAGGGATGCTACAAAAGGTAACTTGAATGGCAACATCTCCACAGTGATTCGTCTTTGCGGATCTTTGGGTATTGCAACTGTATATTTTGGCTTAAAACATAACATATGTAAGTATCAAACCAACATTTTATGGTTCAAGATGATATTTGTGATCGCTATGGGCCAAGAGCCGGGTAACCGCGATTAGCGCGATTTATGGTGCAGAGATTTTCATTTGTCGTGGAGCGCAAATTCGGGCAGTCTTTAACTTGTTTGACCATTTAAACTTTTAAACGAAGCGAAAATATAGACTGTGTAAACAGGCGGGGGGGGGGGGGGGGGGATAGGAATTAAACGGTAACTCCCAGCTCTACCAAAACCACCACGAATTTCTGCATTCATAGCTCAAAAAAAGTTTCTCTTTCTAAAATTTTTAAAAATGCAGGGGCTAGCTCTTTTTTTGCCAGATTGAATGTATACAAACTTGTTTAGCTAAGGTTTTGTTTTTTTCAGGTTGACCTTTAAGCGTAGATGGATGTCCTCCGCAGTCATTTAAGAACTGAAGATTAATCATACCTAATTTTGAATTGGGTTATGACTCAATCTTCGGCAGTGCTCAGACCGTAAGAAGGTAGCGCAGAGGTGCAAATAACATCTTCATTTGGCTGAGTAATGTAATCCCATATTGGGTAAATAAAGAATGTAATATTAAGTCAAAACAAGAGGGACTTTAAGTGACGGGATGAGATTTTTTTGAGGATACAAATTCTCTCAACTTGCCTGGATTGGTTGTAACCACCACCGAGAATGTTTTGAAGTTTACTTGACCAACAAGTAGCAAATAAAACTGCAAAACCTTTTTTGAACTTACCTGCTTTTCGTAATCGTCTCTATAGAAAACTATGGGCTTTTATTTTCTGTCGTGCATCGACCAAAAAAAATCAATTAATCATCGTATTTACATAAAGAGCTGGTGCATTTGGCTTAATATCACTTCAGGTGTTACTCTAATACATTGTAAGCTATTCCTAATATGCACAAAAAATGGGTTAAACAAAAATGGGGGGCCTCTTTCTGAAAGGTCCTCTGTCTTCTTTAATATGTAATGGATGTTCCCTCAAAGCCATTATGTACACAGGGCGTCCAATTTCTGCATGTAGTTACCAGCATAGCTACCACGCGAGTAGACTGGTTTACCTACCCAATAGACGTACACTCGCCGGCCATGATTCCGTGTATTTTTGCCACATGAACGGATAGTTTATCACACGGCGGGCTGTCTCCCCGCGTCGTGGAGTAGCCACGTGGTTACACCGGCTCTGCAGCGCCGCTGCAGTTATTTCTCATGGCCAGTTTTGTTTTTTAGATATTTTTGGGCATATATTGCTTTTTTATTAGTCATGTGGGGGGATATGGGGTTTTTTGATGATGCCCGATTTGAATGTTTCGTATGATTTTCCTAAAAAAAACGTTCAAAAATTGCTAAACAGAGAACAAGTGTATAGCGCCCCCTATTTCTTAAATTTTCTCCACTCTCAAAATGGCGTAGTGGTAACCGCGGGGTAGACGTGGTAGCTGCGTGTCTACTCCGGTACTGTCTACACCACATCCCCCTTCTCTCCACCTAGTGGGCAACTAGAGGATAGCCATTGGGGTAGGTCAGCAGAGTAAGCCACATCACTGTACACCTAATATTAAATGTGATAACTTGGTAGGCCCTATCTTGCAGCTAGTTTACTGCCGGCTGCCCGTCGCAATTAGCCGCAGGGTGTACTGTGCATTAGCGCCCGCGGTAGACAGGGTGTAGCTGCCTATAGAGGCTACCACGTGAGTAAGAAAACAGATCCGTGTACTTATCTTCTTTACAACATGTAAGGATACAGGTTTTCACCAACATGTTGCTGGGCGCAACTCATAAAATGGTACATCAGGCTGATGAAAACCTCATTGTCAAATATAAACATTGTAGAATCAGATCACAATGTCATTTGTTTTTCGTAATCAACATCAGAACTTGGAACTTGGACAGTTAAGATAAAACTAAATGGCGGGTGTGGGGTGATGAAAAGTGGCAATCTTTCTTTCTCTAATTCTGTATCTCGTGATGACGTACTATGTAATATAATCTGGTTACTAGCGAGGATAAACTAATAAGGCTGTACTTGAGCAACATGCTCCAGTGTTGAACTAATTCAGGGGGGCGGCCAGAAACCAATTTTCGACGTTGTCCATTGTTTGAACACGTAAAAGTGAAATCTTGATCGAAAAATTCCCTGAAGTTTTAAAGTTTTTCAAGGCATATTTTTCTTATTCCAAACCTTTGGAGATGAAGAATCAACTCAACTCCACTGAAAGGTATTTATTTCTGATTAGTTTATTTGATACTAACGAAACGAGTATGAGGTCGTATGTGGGTCTGAGGAACAACGCATGACCGACACTCACATCAAAGCAACCCAAATTTGGTTTGTGGTTGCCGCTACTGTATTGCTGTAATTTCTTTTGACATTTTTGGTGAGTTGGCTATATATGAATGAGGCTTTGGCCGCCACCAGGCCTGAAACTATTCATATCTTTACTATCTCAACCATGGCTATGTACATACATGATTTTCTACAAAGGTTTCTTCTTTGACCTCTGCATAACTTGAAAGAAGTGGATTGCGTGGCCAAAGTGGGCTTCAAATAATTTGAATGATGATGCCCGGGGGCCCTTGTATTCAGAGGTGGATATTATGTCGTGAGCATGGACTTCCAAAATGGCAGCCCTAACAAGTCTTTCCCCGACTAAAAACATACCGCTACACAATATTGTTGTCTGTCTTTGCACATCTAAAAGAGTCGGGGGGCTTTTGTCATGTTTTTGTGCTAGCTTAACAGTGTGGTAGCATGGCATGTTGTTGTTAATATATTCATTCATTTCTTTCATTTCATTTCATTATGGTTGTTTTATTAAACAATGCATTTGTAGCCCTAAAGCTAAATTACAGCTAAGATACAGATGAAAAATCTATATAAACAACCTTAAACGAAAATAACCATATAAACATACAATCGTCTAGCGAACATTAAGTATGCAGATGAAAATTTAATTAAGGTTATAAAAGAATTATTAAGTCTTATTGCACGCCGTAAAAACCGCCAAATTTGATTGCACTATAAGTCACCAGTATCTCTTGCAAGGTCACTCTCAAGCAACCATTGTGACCCATCACCATCAAATCTGCCATGTTGTCGGGTCTCAAGTAATACGCCTTTATTATCTGGCTTTGCTTTATCAATATTTTTTTTATGCTTTGGATCTCTGCGCTTACGTTTGGTATTACATCCCTAACATGTACATCTCAATTCAGGTTAAGAAACACGCCCCTTTTTTTCCATATCCACATTTTGCTGTTTTTGACAATCTCCGTAATCAATGTATGTGCGTACATCTCTGTTGGAAAAGACCCCTTTTCAGCACCGCATTTTGATTTGCTTGTTCACGTGCATACATATCCACTCTTTGAATGCAAGTGCCCCCCCCCCCCGAGAAGAATCCCTGCTCTCAACTACACCTTACTTGGGCGGTTCTGCGAGCGCAACGGCATTAGGGCTGTGCTTGTCATCTAGAGCTCTGGTAGTAGCTCATCTAAAACCGCCTGCACGGCTTGATGGATGAGTTCCATGCCAATGTTGGTTCGTTTTCTCTCACAGCACGATGAAAGCAAACTGTGAACACTGATGAATTCGGTCCCAATATACCATGAAATATCTGAAATATTTTGACACAAGTTAAAAGTTAAGTTATATCAGTTCTGTTATAGTTTGCAAATTGGTTTTACCTCGATCTACCTGCCTTGGATTGATCAGAGTCAGTTTCTTGACTTGTCTCAAAATCAATCCCAGAATGCTTTGCTCATAGACTATTTACTTTGTTCCTATTTCTTAAGTTTGAACTTCAGAGAATTACAAATACAACAGTCACATTTCATGATCAGTAGCCTTGTTCCCAAATTACGTTTATTTAAGAATGTATGCGTGCACAGGTTTGCATTATGATTTTGCTCAATTTGATGATGGGTCCCGCAAATATATGGACAAAAGTGTATGGATCTTAAAGGAGAACCCGTACAACGAATGATATTAAACAATATACACTATAAAATAATTATTGACCACATATCGAGTGGTTCATAGAAAAACGGAATATAACCCGAACAATGAAGTGAAAACCATCTTGTCTGACCATGTGCTATTTAAAAATCGCGCTAGTGTATAACGTGTTATGCGATACGACCGGCACGTTTAGGTCATACATGCCATAGGAAATACACATTATGAAAGCATCATGTTTGAAGATGTATGACGCTCCTGTGCCGTCCGTATCGCATAACACAAATACATATCCCATATACAGTAGCACAAATTTCAAATAGCGCATGGTCAGACAAAATGCTTTTAATTCGTTTTATGGTTAGTATAATTCCGTTTTCCCATGAAACCACTCCATATGTGTTCAATAATTGTTTTTATAGCGTATATTGTGCAAGTTATTCTTGATACAGGTTCTCCTTTAATAAAAAAAAAAGATAGTATCCTCAAGTGCTACTTCCAATGTAGTTTATAGTAAAGCAAACAAGGATGTTCTCAAATCTCTCTTGCCTAATTGATAAGACTACAGAAGGTTTCAGGATTGTTTGACCCTTGAACTGAAGGTCACATCAAGAGCTCATTGTTGATCCTTCTTTCACTGTGATCAAGATTAGAGCGGCATCAATATTTGTCACATGAGTATGTTTTAATCTTGATCCTATTTGGAACTTTGACCCTAAACATAGATTACAGAGAGTCATAACTGGCTTTTTTTTAATCTTTCATGGAGAACATTATGGTATAGCTATTTTTATCATTTCAGCATGTGTTATATTTGACCTTTGACCATAGGTCACAAAAAGAGGTTACCACTGACTTCTGTTATCTAAAACCCATAGAGATCGATTAATAAAAGGCTAGAGGGCCGACAGGCATCTTGATTCAACAAGCTCACTGGAAAACGCATAAATGTTACCGCCAAGTCCAGTATATGTAAACCTAGCTTACAGCATGGAAAATGCATTTTCTTGTTGATTTCACCAGGCGACCCTCGGTTATAAAATGTACCTTAGACATCTAAGGACATCATCAAGCATGTGCTTTGTTCAGAAAGTTTACCATTGCAAAGATCAGGCACAATGGGATTTTTTTTGCAGATTTTCAATATGGCTTCCAAAATGGTGTGGGCTATAGTATGATAATAGTTGCTATGACGAGTATGACATTTTTAACACAGTAGTGCACAGTTCAAATATTTTTATTAATATTGAAAGGTGGGAAATAGCATCCACCAATACGTTCATCTTTATTATTGGTAATCAGTGAAAATAAGCATGTTCATGCCCATTCTAAAGAATTAACCGGGAACAGTCCAGAGGCCTTGCTAAAACCAAGGCATTTTGATCATACAAGATTGTTTGACATTTACCCCATTTTGATCATAGCTTACCCCTACAAAACAACTGATTTGAAGTGGTGGACTACTTTACGAACAAAGCAGCATGTGATCAATTTATAGCAATATAGGAAATGAGTCCTAGGTGACCTGTAATACTGTGAACACATTTAAAGAAGCCAAGGTCAGTGGTCCTTTTAACCAAGTTTGGTTCTAATCCAGCTGTAAGTTTTCCCTTTGAAATTGTCATACATGTAGAAGTGTTTTACAAAAGTTGAACCAAAATGGCACCAACACTTAGGCGAGATTCCCAGTTTCAGGAGCAAAGTATTGCCTCGGAGGAAAGCCTCCGACGGACTGTCGCACGCAAAAATATCTTAGCCGGCACGCAATATTCACATTTTAATAAACAAACCTCACACAGAACATTTATAAGCCGCACAGAGAAATCATTTATAGCCAATTAGCAGTATTGTCTGGATCACTCTTTGCCTTGGGGCCGTATGTGGTCGCTGCTACATTTATCTCATTTGTAAATAGTTTATTTATTCATTGCCCCACTCAAAATTTATGAGCCATTGATAATTGGGTTCATCTGGAGACTGACAATAGGGCATTGAGAACCATAAGGGATTACATTGCTTGTGACGGTACTTAAGGACAGTGTCAACCCTGAGGTTCCTGAGTTCTATTTTGTTTTGTACAACTTTGCCAATATTTGATTATGTGTATGTAAAAGTATATACTTCTAAAAGAAAATTGGATGATGCAACCTTGTCAATTTTTATGAATTAAAAATATAAAAAACTTTCTTTATTTTGAGAAAATAACTAAAAAATCATGATTTTGGCCCCAGATTTTTCAGACAGCATAACAACACAATTTAATTTTCATGATTTCCTTATGTTTATTTTTAGAAACCAGACAAATTTGTCTAGGGACGATTTTGTCATTTTCTTAAAATTAGAGCTTACTTTCGAATAATAAGGAAAATGTTAAAAGTGTGATTTTTATACCTTTCTTTTTTTTCACATTTTTTGAAGTATTATTGGCGAATATCCTTTAGTTAAAAAATCGAAAAATGACAAATGAGAAAACCGTCCCTATAGAAGACCGATGCTATCGTGGAAAGTTAAACCTTAGCTTTTTACCTTCGGTATTTTTGAGTTATCTTGTCTGAAAATTGTCCACATTTTTTGCAAAAATGTTGAACATTGAAAAATCTGTGTTTTCGTAAAACCGGGGTTTCTCGAACCACAAGTCTCGCCTGCTTTCCCGCGTATATCTGTAAGACAAAGAGCAAGCACACAGATTGCAACTGTACCGTAGAGTGTTCCAAATACGTTGTGCAAGCAATAACGTGGAGGATTTCAGGTATCCCCCTCCCCAACACCCCACCCCCTCCCCAATACCTACAAACACCCCACCCCTATGCAACACCCACCCACCCCAGTCACCAACAACCCCACCCCTCCCAACACCCCGCAACCAACCCCACCTCCCCTCCCCCACACCTGCCACACCCCACCCCTTCCCCAACCCCCCAAAACAACCCCACCCCCTCCCCAACACCCCTACCCACCCCACACGCCTCCCCACCACCCAGCAACACCCGACCACACACCCTCACCCCACCCCCCACCCGTCCCCAACCCCCCTCCACACACCCCAAAAAAAACCCCCACCCCCCTCCACCACCCCCGCCGCCCTCCCCAACCCCCTCACCCCCCCACTAATCCCCTCCCCCCCCCCCCCACCCCCCCTGCCATCCCCCCCCGCCCCTCCCCCCCCAATCCTCCCCCACACACCCATACATCCATCCAGACATCCATCCAGACCTCCACCCAGCCCCCCCCCCCTCTCCCCCCACCCCTCCTCCCCCCCCCCCACACCCACCCCCACTCCCCCCCCCTTCCCCCCCCCACTCCCGCCCCCCCCCCCCCTGCCCCCCCAAATCGCCCCCCCCCCCCAAGCCCCCCCCCCCCCCGCCGCGTTCTCCCTCACCCCCCCCCCCCCTCTCCTCCCCCCCCCCCCTAGCCTCCCCCCCCCCCCGACGGACCGTCGCCCCCCACCCCTCCCCGCCCCCCCCCCCCCCGGGGAAGGCACCTCCCAAGCCCCCCCCTCCCCGCCCCCAGTCCCCCCCCCCCCCCCCCCCCGCCGACGCTCCCCCCCCCGGACCCCCCACCCCTTGCCCCAACAACCCGCACACCCCCACCGCCCTCGCCAACACCACCGCAAACACCTACCCCCCCCCCCCCCTACCCCCACCCCCCCACCCTACGCCCCTCGCCAACACCACCGCACACCCACGCCCCTCCCCAACACACACCGCAGACACCCCACCCTCTCCCCAACACAATCCCCCAAACCCCAACCCAAAAAACAAACCAACCCCCCACACCCCGCAACCCACAACCCCCACCCCCTCCCAAACCCCCGCAAACCCTACCCCCGTCCCCCAACACCACGCAACACCCACCCCCTCCACAACACCGCCTCAACCATGGATCCCCACCCCTCCCCACAAGCCACCATCCCCTCACCACCCCACCGCCACCCTCCGCCCGCACAGAACGCACCCCTCAACACCCCTCCCCACACCACCGCACACCCAACCCCTCCCCAGCCCCTCAACACACCCCACCCCAAAAAACTTATTTTAAAAAAAAAAAAAACAACCCCCACCCCCTTCCACAACACACCTCAACCCCCACCCCTCCCCCTTCACAACACCATATTTTCCCCAACACCCCCTCACCACCCCACCCCCTCCCCAACCCCCTCAACACCCCACCCCCCCTCCCCAACACACCCCCGTCCACACCCCACCCCTCCCTCCCAACCCCCTTCAACCCCCCCACCCCGGCCTCCCCCACCCACCTCCACACCCCACCCCCCACCCCTCTCCCAACATCACCACCCCACCCCCCCCCCCCCCTCCCCCCCACCCCCCCGCGTCCCCCCCCCCCTCCCCGACCCCCCCCTCCCCCAACCCCCCCACCCACCCCCCTGCCCCCACACCTAACCCCGCCCCCCCTCCTCCCCCCCCCCCCAAAAAATCCCCCACCCCCCCCCTCCCCCCCCCCACCTCCCCCCCCCCCCTCCGCATCCCCAACCCCCCGTCCGTCAACAAGACCCCACCACCCTCTCCCAACAACCCCTCCCAACACCACCTCAACAACCCACCCCCCCCCTCACAAACACCTCCACACCTGAGGCCCCCTCCCACCACACTCCCACACCTAGCACCATACAATACCCACCCCCTCCCCCCGCCGCTCCCCCTCCCCCCTACCTTCCGAGCCCAGATCCCCCCCCCCCCTCCCCACACCCTCACCCGACCCATCCCCCCCCCCACGTCCCCCCCTCCCCGCAACCCGCCCCCCCCCCCCCCCTCCCCACCCCCGGCTTCCGCACTCCCCCACCGCCCTCCCCCACCCCCCCCCCCCGCACCCCCTCCGCCCCCGCACACCCGCCTCCACCCCCCTCCCCACCCCGCCGATCCCCAACCCCCCACCGGCGCTCCCCCCCCCCTGTACCCCCCCAGCCCCCCAGTCCCCCCCCCTCCCCCCTCGGCCCCCCCCCCCACCCCCTCCCCCCCCCCGCCCCCCCATCCCCCCCCCCGCCTCCCCTGCCCCCGGCCCCAGAGGACCCCCGCAGCCCCCCGTCCCTCGCGTACCTCCCCCCCGACCCAGTCCCCCCTCCCATCCTCCTCCTCCACCCTTCCCCCCCGCCTCGCCTGCCCTCCCCCCCCCTTCCCGCCGGCCGGTAGACGGAGGAGCCATCCCCCGCCCACCAAAAAGACCGCGGTCGCCCCCCCCCTTCCGACGCCCCGCCGAAGCTCCCCCCCTCCCCCCCCCCCTCCCCCCCCCCCCCCCCCCCCGCTCCCCGCCCGCTCCCCCCCCCCCCCCCCCCTCCCCACCCCCCCAAGACCACCCTCCACCCCCAACCCCCAGCCCGTAGCCTCCCCCCTCCGCACCCAATGCCCCCCTCCCGCGGGGTAGTCCCCTCCCCCCCCTGCACCCCCCCCCCCCCCCACCCGCAGCCAGCGCAACCCCCCCCCCACACACCGCCACACCCCACCCCTCCAACCCCTGCCTTAACAACCCCACCGCCCCTCCACACCCACCCCCCCCCCTCCCCCAACACCCCCAATCCCTCCCAACACCCCCCGCACACCTCCAACCCCCCCCACATCACCGGCCATAATCTCACCCCCCCCACCTCTCCCCCACAAACACCCCACCCACCGATTCCCCCACAACCCGCCTCCCCCCGCCCGCTCGCCCTCCCCCCCCGTCCCTCCCCCTCCCACACCCCATCCCCCTCCCCAACCCCAACAAACCCCTCCCCACTGGCCCCCCTCACTGGCCACCACCCCACCCCCCCTCCCAACACCCACAATTCCCATCCCACTCCCCCCAACACCTCATCCGCCCTCCCCAACACCCTCCCCCCTCCCCAACACCCCATCACCCCTCCCAATAACCCACCCCCTCCCCCAACACCACCCCTCCCCCTCCCCCACACCCCAACCCCTCCCCAACACCCAAACCCCTCCCCAACACCCCCCATCTCCCTCCCCCACACCCCCCCCCCCTCCCACATACAACACACCACCACTCAACCGACCTCACCCCCCCCCCCGCCCCCTCCCCCCCCCTATACCCAAGCCCCCGCATCCCTCAACGCCCCGCAACATCCCCACCCCCCTTCCCCCCGCCTCATCCCCCATCCCCCACCCCCCCCCACCCCTCCCCCCCCCCCCCCCTTCTCGCGCTTTCACCCCTCCTCCTTGCCTATCCAATTTACTGTTTCCGCCTATATACAGCAACTGCGCATATTTAATTAGGTCATTGTAACACCAAATGCCCCTTTAATTAGATACTTAATTAAGCATATTTTACGCCCCAAAATGCCACTTTGACCCAAGTATGAATTCACATGAACCACCAAAGATGTTCCCATATATAGTGCCTCATGTAGCGAAGGAATTTTGCATATCCAATGTACCATTAAGCGATACACACTTCACGCAAGTATATTTAATTAGATCACTTGCATCAAACAATGCCCTTCAATTGATTCCATTTGCACTTTGACCGCAATTGGTGATTCATACAAAGATGTACGGCATAGAAGTTTAATGTAGCGAAGGAATTTGTGCATAGCCAATGTACAATTTCAGTGATACAGCAATATCATATTAATTAGATCAATTGTATCAAAAAATGCCCCTTTAAATAATTTAATCGGCCCACATGCACTTTGACCCATTGATGAATTCACCCAAAAGATGCATTGCATAGTATTCTTTCATGCAGCGAAGGATTTTTGCCTATCCGATTACTGTTTCAGAGATACAGTATTAGCTCATATTAATTAGCTCATTTGCATAGCCTAAAACCTAAACCGCATGTATCACACATCACACACGTTCAATCTGCCAAAAAAGATGCGCACCATGATAGGCCATGTCATGCAGTGAAGGAATTTTCCAATGTACCGTTTCATAATTAGCAAGTACGCTGTTTTTGCCTATTAATTATCTATTTGCATACTTAATTTGCCCCGAAATACGCCCGCAATCGATCAGTTCGAGAACTCTCCACCCCACTCCACCCACAAGTTACCAGTCAGTCATAACGCCTATCACGACTCCAGAAACTTGTACACAAGCTTGCGGGAAAATTGTCTTTAATTATGCAATTAGATACTTAATTTGCAATTTTACGCCCCAAATTCTAATCAGGCAAGTCGAGAACTCGTGGACCCGCTTCGTTCCACCAAGTTACATTCATCATAGCCCTTACGGACTCCCAATAAATCGTACCCCACCCAGCCTGTGAACACGGACGTCAGGCAGAAAAAACAGACATCATGACAGACAGACGACACGACTACAGACCGAGACAGACAGACAACAACAACAGACAGAACAGACAGACAAGAAAAGTGATTACTACTAAGTTCTCTGCCGAACAAAGTGCAGGCGAGACAATAACGGGGCTTGTCAACGCCATTTCAGCTGTCCCTCTTTCTCAACTAATACTTGAACTTCAAAATTGAACATGTTGTGGCAATGGATTGAAAAATACATCCTATGCACTCTTGAATCAACATCCTTTGTCCTCTAACTCCAGAAATCAGAATTGAAATTTCATCTGGTCCCTAAATTAGCACTTTTTTTACTTTTCAACATATTATTTTTTTTGTTTTTTCCAAGATGTGTTCGCGCAAAAGTACATTAAACACGCGCACGCTTTGAATTACTCATTAAAAAAAAATTCACCGCTCGAATGCGGATGCTGCAGCCACCTTGCGACTGACGGCGTAAAATATGCTTAAATTCCCGCCGTTACCATGCGGTTTTTGTGAATTTAAATGGTCAAAACAAGTTGTTTTAAATCCGGCAAAAAAATACAGCGCAGGATTGGCTGCAGTGGATAACATTTGTTGGTATCGAGAGAACACAGTTTGCTGTTTAAAATGGTGCAAAAATCCGAAATTTGTGGTAAAACAAAAGCTCTAAGGGTTGACACTGGTAAAAGATGGGAAGCAAGATAATAAAGGTAAAAATACCTTGAAGGAATTCGGGATGAAAGAGATGGGAACAAGTGGAAGAAGGTGAGCGGGAAATAGAGCGAAGGGCGAAAGCAAGAGAAAGTAAAGAAACCGAATCGGGGGGAGAAATACTAAAACCACGTCGAACCAAGCCGAAGTGGAAGTCGGGACGGTAATAAAGTGGGTCGGGAGATGGAGCGGGGGAGGAAAGCAGAGGAGGCAATAATGAGAGAGGGAGGCGCGGCCAGGAATGAAAAGATCAGCAGAGGAGAACAGGCGTTCCCATGAGAAGGGGTGGGAGACCGTAGAAACTAACGGGGAATGATGAGTAATGAGGCGCGGAATATACAACATGAAAGCGGGGGGGGGGGGAAGTACGCGGAGAAAAAGTGGAACTGCGAAGATAAATGAAGATTCCACCATGATAGGCGGGATGGAAAAAGGAGAAGGTGGGAAAATGACAGAAAGAATATGATATTCATGGAGTATTGTAAAAACAGCTAGGGGAGAAAATGAAAGGGAGAACGACACTAAAAAGGAATAACATATTTAAGGATTATATGATGCGATGGGGCTGAGGGCTGTGAAGGAAGCCGAAACAAAAAAAAGAGTGAGAGAAGGGAGGAGAGGAGGCTGAGAGTATAAGGGCGAGTAGAGGACGAAGCGATGGGGACAAAGGGCATGCAGGAATAAACATGTCGAAAAGGAGGTGAAGAAAGACAGCGAGACGGGTGGTAGAAGAAAATAGCAGGGGCTAGGAGGGGGACGAGCTGGGGAGAGAGTGCCGGGGCCGAATTGGGACCTGTTAAAGAAAAAAAAGGAAGTCCAACCCTTAGTAACGTTCCCACACGGAAGGAAAGGTTTAGTGTTATTTCAGATATACAAGACTTGCACGGGACAATTTTATAACCCATGCGCAAGTTGATCACTCCCTCTGACGCAATTCTTGTCCTCGTGAAACTGGGAATCTCCGCCTAAAGCCACTATCAAGTCATTTTTTCCAAAATCAAAATGCCCATTTTGTCTCTAATTGCTATGTTGGTCATTCAAAACCTTTATTACTGGTTCATTGTGAAAAACAGACACTTAATCATTTTAAAACGGGTCCTGAAGATCCATTTTTGTGACTGTTCTGTGTCTAAAAAAAAAAAGTCGGATCCCGGCCTTTTATTAGTAAGAGCATAAAATCATCCATTTCTTGACAAATAACGGCGGCGTTAACGTTTAGCCACTTCAGGGGTCTTTACTACAACAATTTCCAACACAACAGTGCAAAAAATGCACCTTGATGGAAAAATAGGGGCGCTTTTTAACATTTTGAAAAAAACATCGCTGTAGTGGCCTTAATACACAAACATACACACACAATACGATACAAAAAACATACAGAAAGGTGATGGGGGGATAGTCGTTTTCCGTGTGGTTTTCCGTAAGGCGCCCATTTTTTTTCCCACTCACTTATGACATTTTGGTTTCTCAAATAACCATTAAGGTTTCCAAATTCAATGGTGTCAGAACGCAGTGGGTCAGATTGCTCACCTTTACACCTAGGCTATCCAGTGGCGTATTTTTTTTTGGGGGGCTTTCGGGTGCGCACCCCAGGGGTTTTATGCCAAACAGGCAACTCTGCCTTTTTTTGGCTAGTAAAGGTCCTTACACCCTCCTGGGTCCCCCTCAAAAAACAAGGCCAGATAATGCCATTGGATTCCATGAAAATGTTTCAGGTAATACAACCAGAGCATAATGATCCAGTATCCATAAATATGATGCCATTCAAAGACAACAACAACTTCCTTTAAAGTACCTTTAATATTATTTAGAATAAATTGGCACATTAATACAATTTTGTTTATATGACTGGCTACAAAAAAACATGTCAATTCAGAAAATAGATTTGTTAAATTGTCAATTCTTATACATTAAATTTTTTTATATTTACAACACACACACATGCACACACACATTTCAAATCTTTGCAGGCATAAGACACATAAACACACAGACATTCATACCAACTTTACCTCATACATTCTAATCAAAACTAATGCCCAAAGTGAAAAGGATAAAATCAATGGAAATCCATTTCTTCATTTGTCACATGTATGGAAATGTTAAATATCCTGGCAGCATATTCCAACAAGAAGAGCCACTTAAAATGCCCCAAAAAAATTATATTTCAAAATCTCTGAGTTGGCCTTTGAATTATGCCTTGTTATTTGGATACCTGAAATACTACATTAGGGGTATTCATGATTCAATCTCTATAACCGCTTTTGATTTTACCAATCACAACATACTTCAGTAATAGTTACTAATTCCATATTGATTATGCCATATTGTTTTCACATCCTCTCCACTGCTTTAATTTACATAAAATTCTCTATTACTAGGCCAACAAGTTATTGTTTTCAGTAGTCTTTTTTTTTTTCCAACTAACTATAGGTTTACGACTTTTTTGGTATTATTGAAAGTTGCCCCACAAATAATCCTTAACGCAACACTTCACCACATTAATTTCATTGATTGTGTAGTGCCCTGTCTTTATTACTTAAAATTTATGTTCTTGTGTGTGAGTAGGCTACAATTCTACATTTTTACTTGTTTGAGACAGATTATTCCATGTAAAGCTTGTTAGGTAAGCATTTGGCAGCTATAATATAGCCTACTTGAATAGTGTTTTCAACAAGGCAGCTACCAGAACGCGAAATAAGGAAACTGCAACATACTTTTGAATCCATGTTTAATAATCAGCTCTCAATAGAATACATTTTCCTCTAAAATGTGTTGATTCCATAAGTACTTAGAATGCTATGACTATTCATTTAAATCTTTGGTTTATTCCTCTGGTTTCAAAATCTGGTTAACAACTTTTATCTTTTAATTCTGTTAACCTTTCAAAGAGTAACAGTCAGGACAAACGTTGGGTTTTTTAACCTAACAAAACATTCCCAAACAATTGCAATACCACTTTTGCCAAGATCAAATGTAAAATGAAATAGGTAGTAGAAATTATGTTTTCTTATCTATATGGACAAACTAATAGTGTTGAAAATACAAATGACTATCTTATTAATATTTAGTCCTTTGTTTTTTTACACTATATCTATTGCCACATTAAATAAGACACATAACAAGACAAGTCCTTAAAAGGACAATCTGCCCTAATGAATCTAGGTTCTGACTTAAATTAGGCTTGATTTGCATATACTTTACAGTAGGGTACAAATCAAAGGTCTGTACCTCTTTGAATATTCCATCATACTTACTTCAGTAATACATTACGATATAAGTTTCCATGATTATGATAATTGTTTCAAATTGTTACAATTCTCTATTATCCAACAATTATTGTTTTTCATCTAGTCTTTTTTTTTCCAAGCTACTAAATTTATTCATAAACATGCTATTTGAAAGTCATAATGACATGAATGCAACACTTCAACACATTAGCTTTTTCGTGATCCACAGCCTCATTCGCCTGACTTTACCCAAAGGAGTTGAGATTTTTACATCATCTGCAGGTGTTGTGCCCTAATCATACTTGCGAATTCGATCTACTCGAAAAAAAAATAATGTACTTAAAAAATTTTGTATTTTCTTCCGTAAACGGACCGAAATTATAACACAGTGGCCTCTGTGGGCACCGTGATATAAACTTTTGTTAATAACAATCAAACCACCTCATCAAAATCAACTGCAAATTTTTGAATTAACCTTTTCTGTTCTTTCTCTCGGGGATATCTAATGAACTCCCAACTTCTTCATTCTCTTGTTTGTTCCCTTAACTTTGGCCTAGAGTTTCACTTCACTAACATTTATTGTCGATGTCTAAGACACATGAGAATATTTTGATATCAATCACTCTCTGCTTTGCAAATGGTGCTATAATCACTGAACTAAATTATTTCTGAAGTCCATGCATGTGTCCAACCTTTGTTATCATACGTTAGTCTGTATATTGGAATTGGTCTACTTTGAAAATTCCAAAAATGTGCTGAACAGAAGCAGTAAGTGTGCACGATTGGGTAGGTACTGCCTTTTGCAATTGTTAAAAAAATTTTTGACTTCTGTGAACTGTTTTTTTGGCTAGAGGAAGCGGTGTTTGGCGCTATAAATGGATATGTTTATGTGTTGAAGTCTTCTCCAGGGCCGAAAGGCTTGTTTTGTGTTTTTTTTGTGAAGGAAAAAGGTGGAATTTTTGAACGATTTGTGAGGCAAGTATGTGCAAGAATGAGTACAAACCAAAGTCCAGATCCAACCAATGTGGAAATATTCCATTTTCCGAAATGGGGGGTCGCATATTGAAGAAAACATCTAATGATGTGGCCTCGGAGAGAGAGAGTGGTGAAATAAAACATATAAACTATTGGGAATCTAATGCATTTGGGGATCCATTTATAACACACCAAAACATTTTGGATGTAATACTGAAGAAGAATATAAGTTGTTTTTTTTATTGACCAGAGTGTTCTTTTTTTGCAAGATGGGTTTTTTTCAACTTTTCAGTTGGTGGGGACTAAAGAATGTTGACGATCAATGAACCCAATTCCAATACCCCCATAGTAATCCCTTGTGTCAAATTATCCCACTATGCTGATAAAATAGTGTACCCCACAAATCACAATGTGTACATGCAGTCTGACGTCTCATCTACATCTCTTGTGGTTTATGGATATGGTGAATAGATTAAAATGTCTAATCTCAATAGAAGATCCACCTAATTTGTGATGTCTTAATGCTTTGGCAGAAAATTCAAGTCATGAAATCCAATATCCCCATAATCATTGTGTGAATTATCCGTATACACAAGCATATAGCAGAATAACACATGTGATCATCAAGGTCCCACATTGTGTTGTTGGGACAGGGTATGGTGCACACATGCATTATAATCAGTTTGTCCTTGTCCACTTAAGTGCTCTGCTCCGTGGATCTTCCCGCTATGCATGGGGCCTAACTAATTATTGTCCATAATTGACATGTTATTTCTGCTACCTATATATAATAAAATAATTTTGCTTTTAGCCTGTGGATAGAGTTATTAAATCCAAACAATGTTGTAAATGAGAAACAAATCACGTTCCAATTTTGATACTCAACATGACATGTTGTCATATAGTTTTTTTAGGGTTAATGTAATACTAATTACTATGTACACGTCTAGGGGTGGAAATTGGCTGTATAAAGAATCAGAGAAAGTGAGAATATGAGAGTGTGGGGGTGAGTCAGGGCACTCAACTTTTTTGGGTAGATTTGTGTGGCCGACTTCCAACTTATATAAGAGCTTGGGAACTGATTTGGTCCTTTAATAGGGCCCTTAGAATTAGAAAAAAAAAAGTGAGGTTTTTTTTTTTTTTTTTTTAACTAAAATTTGGCTCAAATTCAGCTGAGGAAAAAAGGAGAGTATGAGAGTGAGATGGCCGAGACTGGAGGGGGGCACTCTGGGTAGGGATGTTTGTTGCCCACTTTTTGAACGTAGGGACTTGGAACTTGATTTTGTCTTTTTAAATTAGGCCTTAGAAATGGATTTGGAGGAAATATGCCGATGCAGACTTTAGAATTCAAATTCGGCTCAAATTCAGCTTTCTGAGGCAAACATTTCCCAAAAGGGACCTCAAGAAATAATTATGCTTCACGAGCTTGGAAGTATTAGTAACTCAGTGCTGGAGTGCTGAACGAGGCATGAAATGGGGTTGGTCGGGAAAGGAGACCCCTGGGGGTGTTTGGAAGGAGAACATGGATAGTTGGGGAAGTGGAACCTGGGGTAATTAGGAAGAGAAATCTGGGTTAATTCAGAAAAGATCATGTTGTATGGAAAGAGACCCACGAGTATTTGGGAATTGGCCATATTTGGGGTAGTTGTTAAAGGGCACCTGTGTTAGACGAGGAGAATTTTTATTTACTTGAGAAGATTGCTCGTTGCAGCTGGGAAGGGCTCTGAGACAGATGAAAAGGGATCTGTAGTGGCGTACCGATGCCGTCTATCCACGAGGGGGCAAAATTTCCAATTCGTCCCGCCAGAGGATGCAAATGTTCGTAAGTCGTCCCTGTTATGTGCTCTAATGTAAGTTTGAATTTTGACGACATGCGCGCGAGCGCGAGAAATTGCCAATTTACTTTACTTTAATTTTGCCCAATTTAGGCTGAAATTGGTGAAATTCACCGAAAAAAAAGGATAAAAATGCACATTTTGGGGTCAAAAATCTCCCCCACTTTTTCGTAAGCCAGAGGGGCAACTTGCCCCCCCCCCGGCGGTACGTCCACTGATCTTGTGTCTTTGAGAAGGGACATTTGTGGCAGTTAGGAGCTTAGTAGACTCTGGGGAGGTCACTAAAGTGTGGACTTAAGTTGCAGCAGGGGCCCTGGGGTATTTAAACAGGGCCCTAGGTAGGTGACAGACAAAAGTTTACTACCACTACAGGTCCGTCTGATAAGGGTCCGTACGGAACCTAACAACCCCCCCCCCCCCCCCGTCCCCAAATCGCGAAAAGCCGAGAAGCCGCGAATTCTAGTATTGAATCCTGTGGTGGTATTTACTGAACAAGGACAATCACTGTGTTTTTGTCAACTTCAACATGACTCGGGGGTGTTGATAACATAGTATTGTCGAATGGTCAACTTTATACAAAATTTATTAAAAACACATAAGTAACACAACTAATATCAACTGATTTCAACCATTGACACTTCAATTGGGCTAATTTACCACTTATAACCAGACTATGTGGTTTGAACACTTTTATCCCATAAAAATATTGAAAACAAATATTTTCACATTCAGTAATAGACAAGCTACAATGTTAGATTGTGTAATCATGCAGTGCCCCAGAAATAACCAATGGTTGCATTTAACCTGGGTTCTTTATAGTATCAGAGGATGTTTTGAACTGATCCCATAATACATTGCAAATGTGCCTATAATGTTGTGTACTAACACATTCAGTATTTAGGGCAGTGTCAAAGAAGTTTCGGAGCGTAAACCCGGGGGGGTGGGGGGGTTCTCAACTTTTTTTGGGGTAGGTATGTGAATCCCGGATTTCAAAATTGAAGCTCCGTAGCTGATTTGAGGCCCAAAAATGGGGTTTCGACTAGGTTTCAAAAAATTTGCAAAAATAAGCTTCGATTTCCCTCAATTTTCCAGCTACTTTTTGAGGTTTTTGAAGAAATTTGGTAGAATAATGGCTTTGGGCCAGAAAAGTAGGGTCTCTGGAACTGAATGGTCCTAAAAGGGGGTCTCTGGAACTAGAAAACGAGTGCGTGTGAAAATGAGGGTCTTATAGGCGCACATACCCATACTTCATACCATGTGAGAACCCGCCCCCCCCCCCCGGGAGCTCAAAACCTTTCATGATTAAAAACTTATAAAGTACAGTGCTTTATGCAGGAATGGGTGTAAAAGGCCAAGTTTATGTATGAAAAATTGGATTTTTTGTGGGATCACATGCCGGGATCCAGAGATTGAGGTGAAAAAAAAACTGATGACATTGTGTGATGGACTAAATACACCTCTTGATTTTGTTCACCTTCCACTTATGGATTGGTTTGAAGTGAGGGATTTGGGTTTTTTTTTTAAAATTAAAATTGTAGTGCCGTGTGAACATGGCTAATGTTATTATAGTGCTCTTTTGATTGAACCATAGGCATGACATTGCATTGTGAATGACCAAGTTGCATAACTCTCGGCATTATTTCAGGAGCAACTGGGAATTTGTGTAAAGTCCACATGGTACAAAGGTCACATGACCTTAGACCTGGTGAAGATATTGGTGGGAAAACAATAACAACTACCGTCGGGCAGAAAAAGGCTAAGGCCCTGATCATAGTTTTTGTGACAATACTATATACTGAGTATTCCATATTTGTTATATAATGTTGCAACAACAAATTTGTTTCTGTGGATGTTTGTTTATGAAAAAGTATTCTGACAAAAGTATTGTTCAGAGCAAATATCTCCCACAACTAGAGTCCCTAAGAAGATGAAAATGACTTGAAACATCCATGGCACCTTCTATTGAAAGCAAAAATTGAAATTAAACCAAGTATGGTCAAGTGAAAACCAAAATTGATATTACTATCGAGCTACCCGCTGATTGTCAACTCAAGGACAACCACAACTGTGGAGTGGTCAATTGAAGTTGATAACATACCTGTCATCTAGCTAAATTTACTGCCAAGTGGTATCAGACTAGGCTGCAAATTGCACTTGACTCTCTAGGCCAGCATTGATAAGGCATGCTTTCAACTTTCACAACAGCATGTGGCTGGCACATTGTAGGACAAAGACATTCAGCAGAATCCTTGCCTACCAACACAATTCATGCCAAAAACAAAAGGCCCAAACAAAATGCCCCAAAACGCAACATTTTCTCATATTTTTTCAAAATCCACTAAAAAAAAACATAACTTTTCAAAGAAATTTAATTACTGCCTACCTTCGAGTTTCCAAAGAATTGGACAAGACATGAGAGACTAGTTTATGAGAGAACATTGGGTTTCCCACTCTAATTTGCTACATGAAAAAAAAATGACAAGAGCCTATATTATAGGCTAAAAAGTCAGGACTCTTGAATTTAACCTATTAAAATGTCAACTTCTATTGTAATTGCTGCTGTGGTTTTTGTTTTTGTGTTTAATTGGTTATTAAAACGAATACCTTGTTTTCGCACAGTTGCTGAGTCCAAGCTCCATGATAATATCATCCACTCGCTCTTTCTTCTCCTCCTTTGAAACTGTACTTGCCAATCGCAGAGTGGCGGAGAATTCCAGATTCTCTCTTACAGTTAAAGTACCCATGATGACGTCATCCTGCAATTCAGGCCGAGAGGACATAATTAGGCTTCAGGAAGTAAAATCTAAAACGTTACTGTTAAAATGGGGTGTAATTCATCTGACCCACTTTTTTGACACTTATGAATTTGGAAACCCATCAAGATTAAGTTTATGTGGTTTATTCCGTTAAGGTTTCCGAATTCATAAGGGTGTCAGAAAGAAGGGTGTCACCTTATGGAAACACCCAAGACTTAACCAATGTCACGTAGGGTACATACACATACATACCTGGCACAAAAAGTATCTCGGCATGTTTTTCGATCAGTATTGTGCCAAAGTCAGACCATTTTGAAAGTTTTCAAAATATACATTTTGTTGCCTAGGTCTTGCTCTTTCATTAACACCTCGCTTGTAAAAAACCGTGCAAAAATGGCTGAGATAGAGCGCCAGGAAGACGCAAACCCCCACAAACCAAAAGTTTCAGTTTTTGGATTTTTCAATGGTCACTGTGTGGTACAACGCAATAATATGTGTGTATTGATTTTACACAAAGAGGTTTTCCCGACTGAATGAGCGAGAAAGCCTACTTGCAATATTGATTGTGGTACACATGTTCGTGTCACAGTACACTGCAATGCACATGTTACCATGCACGATGTACAGGGGTAAAGTTGAAACAAAAAAAATTCCACGGGCAGGTTTTTCGTACGGGCTTTCCCTTCATTTTCATTTAAAAATAAATAAAAAAATAAATAAAATAGCAGTTAATATTTACTGTTTATAACTGAGATAACTGAGGTCTGGATAGTTTTCCATACGTTGACAAAATCAGTACACGCCCATCAGCTTGATAAGGCATAAAAAAAATTGCTTGGCGTAACCCGTCCGACCCTTGAAAAACCTGCCGACTTTTTTTTTTTCAATTTCTCAACAAAAAAAGAATACCTTCCGACCGACCCAATATTTTTTCCACCAGTGCTGTTTTTTTTCTTATAAACTTGAGGAAACAAAATCTGCCACGGTGCGACCTGCTCTGTATGCCGCACATGTTCTATGTGGTTCCCCTACAGCGAAAGGAATTTGCATTCACTGTTGAAAATGGCAGCGCCCAGTATCGACATGGACGAGTGTGGCTCGCATGCATTTTCTGTTGCAATTCGGGGGAAATGCGGTAGTCGGATTCTATTTCGGGTGTTGGGTGTTGGTGTTTGAGAAGAATTCAACCCTAATTTGTCCATGGAAACTGTGTTGCAAGAGATATGCAGGGAGTTTTTACAGAAAAATGAGTACGAGCATACTCGTTTTTGTTAGCCAAACGGGGTGGGGGTGGGGGGTGATGTTGACGACGTTTTGATGACTGAGAAATAAATGGGTTGAAACTTTACATCTATGTTGGTGTTTGTATTCTTTGGTTGTGACGAACTGTTTAGTTCATTTCACTTCACACACCACACACACCAAAAAAACCAAAAAAAAAACCACCGCCGGCGACCGAATAGACCATGATTTTTTTTTCGTGACAGCCAAACAAACAAAATTTTTTAATGCCTAACCTCATACGGGCACTAACCCTGCCGGGATTGTGATAACTGGGGTTAAATGGCCTTAGTCAAAACATTGTTAGTCTGGATGTTTGCAGTGAAACATTGTCAGTCCAAAGTGCAAATTTCTTATACCCTGGAGTTCATCAGTCAGAATGTTTTAAGATTCATCAATCTTGAAAAAAAGTCTTATAGTCTGAATATACAGAATTCGCTAGTTCAACCCTAAACCTACCCCGAGTTTTAAATTCGGACGACAATGTTTCGGACTGCAGATGACGTTTCAGCCTGAAGATATTGTGGACTGACAATTGCTTCGGACTGATGGATACGGGGACCCTATGATACTAACTGCCATCATGACCTAACTTCCCCATCTGTTTTTAGGCCGAGAGGAGTGAATAAGGGAAAGAGGGGGGGTGTTTCCATAAGGCACCATTTTCTGACACCTTATGAATTTGGAACCTTACGGAATAAACCACCGGATATGTGGTTTATTCATTAAGGTTGCCGAATTCATTAAGGTTGTTCAGAAGAGGCCTGGTGTACTTATGGAAACACCTGTTAGTTTGAAGACGCAATCATACATGCCGGAACTTAGTGTGTATTCTCACTCAGGCCATTGGCCTTTGGTGGTGTTTAATACAATTATAATGCACTAGCCCTCAAAATCAGCTATATATATCCAGTCATTTAGCCACTATAAGGGATTTCTTTCAAAATGTAACACAAACCGCGCCCCCACTATTTTTCATCAAAATCCATTTTTTTTTGCCAGGGGAATGTGTATTAAAAATGGTTGTAGTAAAGACCCTATAAGTGGCTAAGCTGAACATGCATATTTGTCAAGAGAAATGACAAATTTTTATGTATTTGTTTACTAATAAAAGTCGGGATCTTGAATTATTGGTAAGCCAAAACAGTCATAACATGGTGTTCCTCTAAAAGGCAGACCGCAGTGCAGCCACAAGGTTTTTTTTTTTTAAACCCACTCCAGGTTAGAGGGCAAGGCCCCAATATTAATACAGACCTCAGGAGGCTCCTGGCATATCGAAGGTCTATAACCCAGTGGAGTTTCGTATTTCTGTCCAAAACACAGTTCAGTATAGTTAGTTCACTCAGTGGACTATTGGTGCCTTTTAGTGGGGAACAGTCTGCGGTTGCAGTCTGCCTTTTGGAGGAACAGTTCGCAGTCTGCGGTCTGCAATCTGCGGTCTGCCTTTTAAAGTTTGCAGACTGGTCTGCAGTCTGCGGTCTGCCATTTAGAGGAACAGTCTGCGGTCTGCAGTCTCTGCTTTTAGAGGAACCGTATAAATGGCATCTTCAAGTCCACTTTTAAATGCTTTAGTGTCTGTTTTTCACAAGAGTAATATAAGGTGTTGATATGACCTAATACTAGCAATTTAGACACAAAATGGGCATTTTGAATTTGGAAAAAATAGTGGTTAGTGGCTTTAATTTCCAACATATAAGCTTGCACTGTCTTTAGATGCCCTAGTAAAATCTATTATGATATACAGCATTCTGTGGTCAATTTGTATTGTTTATACTACCATAGACTTAACTTTGGACCTGAGGTGACCTGGTTATCCATTCCTGAATGGTGAAGAAAAAATAGATCAAGGTCACAGGACCACAGTTTGACCAGTTGCTTTGAATAAGACATGATATATTTCATAACTTTGTTTGCATGCACTGCAATGTAGATTTAAATATTTAATCCATTTTAATGTCTTTGTACAAACCAGTATAAAGTTCTATTAAATTTTCTTCAAGGGTAAAATCTTTAAGCCTTGAATTTCTCCGTCAATAGCCTTGCTTTGATTCCAAAATTGGTTAAGGGTGTACTGCCGAAGAGCCTTGAAATTTGGTGATTTATGTTTGCTAATTGCCCATTTTTTCTGGACTCCAGGGGCCTTGCCCCTCAAGCGCCCCCTCCAAGTGTTAAAAACTTCAAAAATGTAAGAACTCTACTGCAAATCAAAGGCATGATGATATTTACTTTTTATTATTTATCTATTAGTGAGATGCTGTATGCTGATGATTTAGTTTTAATGTGTGAGACAATGGAGGGTTTGAGGGAGAAGTTTTGGAAGTGTTAGAAGGCATTTGAGAGTAAGGGCCTGAAGGTAAACCTTGGGAAGACTAAAGTGATGGTGAGTGGGGAGGAGGGAGAGGTGTTAGTGAGTAAGGTGGACCCATGTGGACTCATACAAGAATCTGCTTACCTTCAATCCGATGTTGATGTAACAAATTGCATTGTCTTTAGGCAGATGCAGAACCTCCCATAAATATATATTCCCACATAATATATATTCATTTCGATCACCCTGTATGACGACACCCCCCAAGTGACGCCATACCCACAATCCTCTTCCTCTTTTCGTCTTGGGTTCGACAAGATGGGGTTCGTTAATGTATTTAGCTCCCTGAATTTTGTCGAATTTATGGTCAGATTTAGCTACTAGGTGGCCCTGAACCGTGTGAAAATCTGTTAAATGTCATTTATTACGTCCCTGGGACCGTAGTTTCATCATTTTCCGTTAGCGAAGTCGGTATTTTAAGGTCTTAATAACTTGACTTCGCGTCGGGTTTTGTCAAAACACATACCCTCATAATTCACCCCCATAGGCAGACTAGCGTATGGCGTGGCACCTGTTTTGCCCACATTCATATCGACAGTCCTATTTCCCACTATACTACTATCTCTATATATGTGTTATATATTTAACATGTATATTTTGATTACATGCTTGTGCGAATTGTAATTTGTGAACGTGCTGGCACGTTTTTCGTTCTCGTTCAAAATGGCGCTCCCTTTTTGTTTACATTTTATAATTTATGCACGATCATTCCTTCACACCATGAGCGTACCCTTGTGTGCGTTACTTCCTAGTTTCCTAAATGCATTCTTGCAGCCCTTATGTCAAAGAGGTATGGCCTTTGATTAAAGGAGTTGTAGGATGTTTGAACACTTTATCTATTTTCTTCTGACTAGTAAATTTGGTATTCCGGGTATCCCAGCTTTGGTGTGTGCTCGGGCCGGTTTGTTTCCCTTATAGCCGGCTGCTGTAACGTGACTTGTTCGAACCGAGTCCCGTCACGGTACCCACACCCACGCTGATACCCGCTCCGCTGGTCCTACTCCGGGGGCGAATAGGTGCATCAACCGTTCGTGTCGGTCTCTGCGTTAATGCAACCTTGTTTGGCTCTGGAGTGGGTACCAGTGGTATATCCTTGAGTTTTCGTCCCTTCGGTAACTGGGACGGTGTAGGGATCTTGACCGGTAATTGACGGGAGCTCCTCTCCGCTGCTGTAAGCGGAGGTTCACCGCCGTTACACAGGCTTGGGGTCTGGTGTCTTGGTGTAGTCAGCCCGCCCTCACCTCAGGTTGCGTTGACGGATAGGATACTGGGCGTGTGGTAGCCGTCTTCGGTACCAACCGATCACAATACCACCGCCATAAATAGCCATCCGCCGTTACGGGAGTCCTCGCTTCTGTAAGCGGGGGTTCACCCGCCGTCAGAGGTTTGCCCCTGCCCGGTGGTCGTGTCAGTCACCCGGTGCCCAGGGGTGCGTGGACTGCAGGGTACTATGTGGGTTTGTCTCCTGTTTTCTCGTATCCCCCCAACGCCGATTCCGGAGATCACCCAACCGCCATGGTGGTCCCACCGTCACCTTAGGTGTTGTTTCCCTTCTTTGGGTCTGCTAACGGCGGCGCTGCCCCCGGGGCAGCGGCTACCGGTGGCGGTTCCGCTGCACGCACCCCATGCATCACGAAACCAAACACCCCGGCGATGTCCGGGCCCTTCTTCTCTATATCTTAGAGCGTTTTTATAAACTACGGGCTTTTACTACGCTGGTCTCGATGCCTTTTGCTTTCACAATCCTCACAGGGGTGATGTCGCTGCGGGCGCTTTGACCCAGGCTAATCTCCTCGGTGCTGGTCCATTGTCTGTAATCCCGGATTAAACCAAACAAAGGACAGCATTCACTGAGGGATTTGCCGTTCGATTTTCGAGAGCAATAACCATTCATCGGGCCTTGAATCCCCATTCATGGGATCAATGTTGCTTGACGGTTGTTTTTTTTTAAAGTGATTTGGGCCACACGCTTTGCCTGTTAGTACTTGCTATTATCCTGGCTCAATTAACGCTGGCCTCCCCTCATTACGCCGTCGCTCCCGCGGGGTCTAGTTCTGGCGGCAGGAGTGTTGGCATTTTCAGCGAGGCTTGCTGGGGTGCCTCGAGTCGGCCGGCCCCTGCCCTCGCTGGTCACCCACCCGTTGGCCTCAATCCCTTCGGGGATTTTAGGTGGATATAAGTCTTCTCGATCGAACCCTTGTGTGGATGGCCTTGCTAATTTCTCTGTAAAATTAATGTTACAACGGGCCAGTTATCACGGGGGTTAGGTTCGAGAGATTTGCGGAGTGTTTAGCCCCACGCATTGTCCCGTTCTGTAGGCGTGTGATTTGGTTGGCTTTTACTACGCTGGTCTCCACCTGATGGCCTCGGTCCCCATGCCAGGGATTTCGCTGGAGCAGTACATTTCGTTTATTTCCCTTTTGTGTGTCCGGTCCGTTGCCTTTAAATCCCTCAAGGGGGATTTAGTCGATACATAGACCATTCATCCGCAGGGTTTTCGAATCGTACGCAGACAATGCCTATTCACAGGAAGTTGAATACTATTCTATGGGGATTCAACGGGTTTCTGTGGAACGGGCACTGACTCTGTATTCTCGCCGCCTGTTGGGGATCTAGTCGCTCATCACATTGGCCCCCAGTATCCTCCTTTGCTGCCGTGGAGCCACCCGCTGATTGGCGGGAAAAAAGGGGGTTGCACACGGCATGCCGTTAGTAACCGGGCAGGCTGGGGCATTGGCCAACTAGGTTGGACTGCCCTCTCCCGCTGGGGTTGGCTAGCGCCCCGTATTAACTACAAATTGGAATCAACTATTGCTATGCTTTTAACTCATGACTCATGTCTATGGCACTTTGGGTTCAATTCCTCTTAGCAATGCCGGGCTTCACCGGCGTTTCATCACGACGATATGTAGTCAATATTGTTCCGTACGGGAGCTGTATTTCTTGCCGTTCCTAATACGTTTTTACGCTGTGTTCATCACTTCAGATCGCTGTTTTATTCAAGTTCGGATATTCGTTAGCCCCCTTTTGGCGATGAATACCATTGATGATACGATTGGCGATTAATTTCGTCAGTAGCCTAAATTGTGTGTCGGATTCCGCCATAATTTATGCCGTTTTCATCGCTTCTGATCGCTGTTCGATCGAGGTTCGGGTATCCGCTTGCCATCTTGGCGATGAATACCCTAGATGAAATGTTAGACGATTAATTTCGTCTTTTTGCTTAAATTCTGTGTCGGAAGACTCGGCCAAGTCTACACCGCCCGGCAGTATTTCTATTTCGGAAGTGTGTCAGGTTGCGGTCGGCTTTTAATCTCTACTAAGTGTGTGTGGCACGCGCCGCCGAGCCTCTTGTTCGATCAGCTTCGTGCCCAATCCCCGCGGGGGTCTTTTATTCTCACGCTATAGCAGGGATTCTCAGCTCCGTTATAGGCACTTCACCGGCCACCCACGGCTGGTTTTGTTGCCTTTATTTGAATGACAGGTGCAACCTCTCAATCTTCTCTGCATGGAGATGGATTGTTTGGATTGATAATGAGTCTTTGCATACTCAAATGCCATGGACTTATTATTTTTATCACTTGTGCTTTCAATTAATATATATTGTTGAAAGGGGGCATCACTCCAGTCAATCGATGTCTGGATTGGTTTGTTCTGATCATGGAGGTGTGATATACTATACTATTATATTATTTAACCTCTATGTTCTGATTGATAATTAGTCTTTACCGCCAGATGCAGAGTTTTTGTACATGGTGGGATAGACTATTATTTTATCATATACCTTTAATAGTAATAGTTCCACTCTTGGTCTGGCATCGTGCTGCAGACTGGACTTATTACAATCCTCTCAGCCTTTTTATGAGGGAATCTTTTGGGTGTCCCTGGGCTGGTTTCACAGTATCCTTATCCTGTGATGTTCCAGCCTGCTAGGATATGATGAGTTTGTTTGCCTACGGGTCAAACGGGATTACTCTTTATCCTTGGTAGCAATCCTATTTGCACTTTGCAGATATGTTTTGCTCTGAGGTCCAGCTGGGATTTTTATCCCACTTAGGGTTTTTCCTCTTGTCATGCCTAATTGGATTTCACCATTCGCTGGTTGCATCCCCCTTAGTCATTTGTATGATAGGGGAATGCTGTTGGGGGCTAGGCATTCTATGCCACTACCCTTTTACTCGGCGATATTTCCTTAAACTTTATAGTTTTCGGAAATCTGTTAGATTCTCTTACTCTCCTGGCTGCCTCAATCCGGTTGTTTATTAGGTGGGCCTTGGAGTAAATGTTGGAGCTGGTACTGTTGATTGGGTACTCTCTCCAACGTTTAATGCTGAGAATTCTTTGTCAGCACCCTTTCAAACGTTTCTGTTCATTCGTTTGAGGTGGTCACGTCTCAGGGCAACATCGGGTAGTCTTTTCTGATGCTTTTTCATTTCATGATGAATAGGCATAGTATGACTATTGGATGTTGCTTCAGAATGGGGTCAATCTTCTGGTTGACCTTTTCCATTCTGGTTGGGATACTTGATACCCTTGGGGTTGCTGCTCTATCCTGAAGCTTACCCTCCAGGGTAGGCTTCGATCTAGAGATGTTGAATCGGAGTGAGCTTATGTCGACCTCCCTAGATTCTCCTCTTTTTCCACTCCTCGCACTCGCTTGCCCTTGGGGCTCAAGTGAGTGGGATATGGTGGGCTGGCTGCATTAGGTAACAGTTGATGACTCAGGTCTTCCTGTCCTTACGCTGTGCGGGTTTTCTCGCAAAGTACTGTAGCCGTCGGGTGCCTGAGGATTTGGGCTCTTTCCGCCCTCCTCAGTCTCCGCTCACCTGCGATGCCCCTTCCTCTTGTCGGCCCCTCACGGGCCCAGAGGGTGGCGAATGGGTCGAATGGCTCGGGCTGCTCTGAAGCCTTGTAGACCCTCATACTTGGGAGTAAACCTCTCAGTTATGCATCGTGTGTTTTTACACGAGGGGTGCTGGTTCCCGTGTGACTTCTCCTCTATGTCCGTCGCTAATCTGGCCAGCTTTTTGCAAGAGCCACTCTTTCAGAGGGCTCAGCAAACGATTCTCTTAGTGGTGGTGCGGCTTAGGTTCATGCTATCTGTATTGGCATGTGACCTTGCGCTGCTATTACTACTTTCCCTTAGGAATCATACTCATTTCGCTTCACGCATCCATGTGTGATCTTTGCATCCTGCACCGCCTCCTAGTAACCTGTGGGCTAATCTGGTGCCGATGCGTTATGCAATTTGTTACATCAACATCCGATTGAAGGTCAGCAATCCTGTATGATCATGTAAGAACAGTGGTGTTCTAATGACTCGTAAGGAATGTTTGCTTACCTTCTCCGATTTTGTTCCCGGCCCGTCCCGCCCCATGATGATGTTTATCTTGTCGAGTGTAAGACGAAAAGAGGAATATTGTTGGTATGGCGTCACTTGGGGGTGTACTACGGGTGATCGAAATGATATATATTATTTGGGAATATATATTTATGGAGGTTTTTGGCATCTGCCCTAAAGACAATGCAATTTGTTCCAAACACGGCGAGTAAGCAAACATTCCTTACGAGTCATTAGAACAACACTGTTCTTACAGAATTGTGGAAGAGGGAGGGCAAATTCAGTGTGGAGTGTGGAAGTGGGAAATGGGATTCATGGGAGAATGCACAAAGATGAGAGAGTGACCCCAAGTTGGCAAGATACTGTTGTGTGGGGAAGATGCAAGAAGGGATTTGATGGAGTGGGGAAGGAGGTGGAAAAGTTGTGTGACGAGTTGGAAACAGTGAAGGAGTTTGCATCCCCTAGGGGACAGGATTAGTGCGGGTGGTGGATTGAGGCGGCTGTGACAGCCAGAGTAAGATGGTTGGGTGCGTTTAGAGAATTTGGAGAGTTGTTACTTGGCAGAAGATTTCCTTTGAAGATGAAAGGGATGGTGTACAGAGTTGTGTGAGATCAGTGATGTTCTATGGGAGTGAGACATTGTGCCTGAGTGAACTGAGATGGGGATTTTTGAGAAGGGCAGAGAGAAGAGCAATGGTGAGAGCGATGTGTGAAGCTGATGGATAGGAAGAAGACGGGATTTGATGGCAGATGTTGGGTTTGGAAGAGCACTGACCGCTGGCGAAGGCGAATGGTGTAAGATGGTATGGCACGTGCTTGAGGAAGGATAGGAGCATGTTTAAAAAGGGCTTTGGATTTTGGAGGTGGGTGGTTGGAGGAAGTTGGGCCCACCAAAGAGGACATGGAGGAAGCAAGTTGGAGAGAGTAGGAGGGTTGTGTTGAGATGGAGGGATGCGTGGAATCGGGCGAAGTGGAGGATGGAGTAAGGGCGATTGCGACGAATGTGATGTGAAGCCGGCCACCCCCGTTTACAGGGCACAACCCGATTTAAACTTTGGTTTCTACTACTATTTTTTTAAAATATTTCAATCATGTTAAAAAAAATCATCATACACCATATTAACCAGAGCTAATGAAGGTGTACAAAAATCACAAATGCTTGTTAAGGCTAGCAAAAAACTGACAAAATTACTTCTTCTTTAGTGTAGCAAAAAACAGGATGTCACTAGAGGGCAGACTTTGTAAATAAAAACTTTGTTAGAAAGAAACTTACAATATAGGTTATACCTTGTGTAACATTTAAGCTTGTTAAGCTATTGTTACCCTATTTGCTAATGAGGTACTACTCATTGGTGGCCGTAGCCGAGGGTGGGGTTCGGGGGTGCGACCACCCCCCCAAAAATGACAAGGTCCGCTTTTAATATTTTAAGTCCGCTTTGCATGTTTACTAAGGTCCGTGTTTTCATTAAAAGTTTGTCTAAGGGTTGTGGTGCAGTGGTATAATCAATGACGAAGTAGCTGTTTGGTTTAACCATCGCATTACGATTGCTGTTGTTACTATACAGTTGTTTTCTCAACGCTGGCGACGAAATGATTTTCTCCTTTTTTTCTCTCCCCCCCCCCTTCAGAAATTTGGAGACACGGTGTAAAATTTTGGGTCCACCAGGCGAGCGCCGCGCGCCAAATTTTTTTTTTGTTACGCAAAATGTCCGCTTCGGGCAAAGTCCGTCACCCCCCCCCATAAATTCCGGCCTACGGGCCTGGAGGTACTGCTTCCTTTTTCCTGGTTTCAGTTAAATCTTTTGTTCTCCAACATTGTCTTGGATTTCTTTACTGCATTTCCTGGATAGAGTGGGTTCAAGTGACACCAGGAGTGGAACCAGGATGAAACCCAGGAATGCCCAGGAAATGAACCAGGAATGGCAAAAAAATTGGAACATGCTGATTTTATTTTTAACATTAGGGAAGATAAATAGGAAAAAAACAAAACAAAGCATAACAGGCACAGACAACACGTAGTATATACTCCACTAAACCACACCCAAGCAACCAACAGATGTCATAAGCCCTTTAAAAATACATATATTCAAATAAAAAAATAATGAACAACAATTGGGAAAATGTAATTAATTAGTAACATTTCAGTAATACGATATCTTTGACACCACCATATCACTATGATGAGAATTGTTCCCCATATTAGGGGGAAAATCCTCGCAAAAAAAAAAAAGACCCCACCCCCCACCCTCAAAACATCACCATGAACAAACCTTGAATAAAAGTAGGTCCAAGGTTTACACAACACTGAAAGCAGCAAGGGAACCACATCCGTATCCAACAATTAATAACAAGGAACACAAAGCCAAATAAATTTTTTAAATTGAATAACCAACACCAGAGGGGCTTTTTGGAGTCAATCCCACAATTCATACAGTTTTTTTGGAAATTTCACCTAAGTAGGGTCATGGGGAATCACATCCAAATATCCTATTTTTAACTTCATAAAAACCTTGAACTTTAAAACCCGCTATTTTAGCACACAAAGCGTTAGAACTTAGGGAATTTTTTTGCATGATTATGAAATGTCATGTGGCTCTTAAACTTTTAAAACATACACTTTTTATCCGCTAAGTCTGCATGTGTTTCTTACAATTCACGGTATAGGCCAGTGCTATGCATCATGGGATATTCAAAACCCCCCTGAACCAAACACGTAGATATAACTTACATACCAGTTTTCTTTAAATTTTTCCCCCATAATTGCATAAAGCTGGTGGTATATCAGGTATACATCTCCATGCTATATATCATAGCAACTTCATCATACTATCACCAATTAAAAGCAATGGCAACGTTCTTTGTCATATTTTTTTTAAATATTAAGGTTAGCTAATTGGTCCCAGCCGAACGAGTTCGGAACTGGGAATTATAAAATGAGCAGAGCGTCCGTTCGTGTATAATGTTAGACCCATGTTGTATATAACGATTTATATTCTGGATTCCCGTAAGGCGCAACAATGATGTTAACTGTGGAAAGAAGCGGGTTGATTGAGTTCTCGGCCTGAATACATTTTGGGCGTAAAATAATGCTAATTAAAAAAAATAAAAAAAATAAATAATTTATCTAAATTTTCCTGCAAGGCTGTGGTACAAGTTTTTTGAGTTCCGTAAGGGCGTATGATGTACCTTGGTGGAAGCGGGCTGAAGAGTTCCGACCTGATTATATTTTGGAGCTTATGTTGGGCAACAAAATTGAGATTACAAAATGCGCTAATTATTCCAAAATCAGTAATTGCTATAATTTTTTTACACTGTACATTGGATCCTCGCATTCCTGCACTGCATGAAGCCTATCTGGGTCAACAGTCTTTTTTGCAATTGAAAGTATGTGATCTATGCGGCCAGCGGCTAGGTATGCAAATAAGCTACTTAAATATGCATAAAATTGCTGTATCTCTGAAACGGTACGTCAGATAAGGCAAAACTCCTTTGCTACATGATACTACTATTCCATGGGGAGGGGGGTTGGGTGTTGGGAGGGGGTAGGGTATTGTGGGGTGTTGGGGAGGGGGTTAAGGTATTGCGTATGTTTGGGAGGTGTGGGGCAAAGATGTTCTATATAAATGCAGCAAAACTTTACGTAATCTTTAGAAATTCACCGTCCTGCATGTTTGGGCCGACCACCAAGAAAACAGAGTACCAATAACACAATAGAAAAGCAAGGCTGCCTCCGCTTCTTCCACATACTGTGGGTGCGCTTGCATAATACACTAATCGGTAGTGATCACAAATTAATGTATGTGTTATAGGTTGCCATGTGTAATAATAGTTTACCTTGATCATTGTGCTCATATACCTTTTCTCATAATGCAGATGCGCGCTTAGGTGAAAAGATGTATTCATTGAGGCGGTTTTTTAAATAAAGCAGACTATGAATGTTTCAAATTCATATGTTGTGTGTGTCCATGGGTAGGACAAATTAACCACCCAATAGCACCCAACATCCAACACTCGATATTTTGGCGGATTGTTTGTATCGAATTGACATTTATGTGTGTATCAAGCACCCAAACTGATAATTATTTCATTCCGTCAATATTCAAAATGTCGCGCCCCAGCACGGACGACTGTTTTGAATGCGTTTCACCCCTGGGGGTGGGGTGGTGGCAGGGTTTTTGGCAAGGGGGTGTTGTGTTGGCAGTGTGTTGGGTGGGGTGTTGCCTGGTGTTAGGGAGGGGGGTTGTGGGTGCTGGGATTGGGTGACGTGTGGGGGAGAGGGGGTGGGAGTGTTGGGTAGGTGGTGAGGGTTTTGGGAGGATGTTCTTTTGTTGCATTTTTTTTTGGGAGTTTTCTGGGTGTATAGGGGGAAGGGGGATGGCCGCTTACAAGGGTATTGGTGGTGGGGTGGGATGTTGTGGTGGGTGGTTTGTTGCTGGGGTATGGGTGTTTTCGGGGTGTTTGGGTTGTTGATGGGTGTTAAGGAGGGGGTGAGGGTAGGTTGTTTCAGAGATGTGTTGGGAAGGGGTGGGGTGCTGGGAGTTGGGGAGTTGTGTGGGTGTTTGGGGCGGGGTGTGGTTGTTGTGGGTGTTTGTGGTGGTCTGGGTAATGTATCTTCCTGCTGTTGGGGATTTGGGTGGGTATTTTTGGCACGGGTGTTGGGGCTGGTTGTTGTTGTGCTGTGCGACGGTGTTGACGCGGGGGTTTGGGGGTGTTGTAGTTTGCATTTATCGCATGTTAGTGAATCGCGACATTCGGTGGGGACGATTTTTACGCATCGCGTAATACGAGTTTTATCCTTGTTTTCATCTATTATGTTTTTGAAAAGAAAAATGTCGCACAGCACTGGTTGAGGTGTGCAAATTAAAGCTCTTTCAAAGTTCTGTGTACCTTCCGATACTTAGAGGGGCTAGTTCAATTCTATTGTTTAAAAATTAGAATAATAAAAAAGTGACCCTTGTGTATCATGCCAAGTGATTCAAACAAGAGCCGTCTTTTACAAATTCAATTGAGGTTTATAACATATATAGATCAGAGTTTAAAGCTCATTCTGACTATATATCAGGTAAATAGAGGGTGTACTTTTGCTTCTTCATTTTCTGAAATTCAAAAATTGGTGAAGATGTGAAATGGGAGAAAAAGACTTTAAAAGTTTTAATTTCATTTCAAAGCTGTAAAAAAGTTTAGAAAACAGCAGTGAATACTCAAGTGATTTCTGTTAGGCCAAGAAAAAAAACAAGTTTGTCTCAGAAGACCGCACGCATTATTTTTTTTTTTTTTTTTTTTTTTTTTTTTTTTTTTTTTTTTTTTTTTTTTTTTTTTTTTTTTTTTTTTTTTTTTTTTTTTTTTTTTTTTTTTTTTTTTTTGGGCCAAAAATGCATTAAAAAGAAAAAAAGAAAAACCGCATTTCGCATTAGCATTTTTCTAAAAAAAACCAAACGCATTTCGCATTAGCATTTTTCACATTTCTTCTGAGACAAACTTGTTTTTTTTTTGGCCTTATAAGTCTCCCATGCCTGGGTCATATACAACCCCTTCCACAACGTCATCTCAAATTTAGGGTCTAATCCCTGATATACCACCTTACCTTCATTCAATTCCATACTTTGGAATTATTTGGGCTCTGTCTGTAAGCACAATAACAGTGAGACCTTTGTGATTCCTGCAAGCTGCAAGAACTTCTAGTTAGTTAGTTAAACCAAAGTTTTAAATCCGGTTTTGTCCCTGACAACGAGGGTGGCCGGATACACCTCACACTCAGCAATACTGCTGTGTGAGGATTTATTGGAGCAAAAGATAATTGACTGGATGCCCTTCCTGACGTCAATCCACAGTTTTTGGCGGTGGGCCTAGCCTTTGGGCAAACACGCCATCATGCAAGGCAGCATGTGCTGGATGGCCGCCATTAGCTCTCCACAGTTGACGCCCTTGTAGGTAGATCTTCTTTTTCATTCAACCAGGGTAACCAGCTACCCTCCTCATCAGATCTCCTTAGAAACCCAATGGGGGTGACGGTTTAGCCACCGACAACTCGGCCCTGGGACAGGTAGTACTGGTTACCAGGATACCAGTAGCATGCCCTCAAAAGGAAACCTGACCTGACAATTTCTAATACAGTAATAACAGAGAGAATGACTTACTTGCACTACATATCCTGAGCACAGTCTGAAGTTCTCAGGCTGGGGAGCACCGTCTATAAGCACCATTCCCGAGAGCCCTTTAGGATCCTTGCGAGCTGCAAGTACATCTAGTAGCCTGGAGAGGGATGACAATTAAAAGTAAAACAGTTATAATCTGAAATTTCTAATCTTTCATGAAAGCCAACACTTAAAGAGCCATGGTCCGATTGCTAATAGCCTCGTCCCCAAAACCCCGGCCGAATTTTACCATTAGTAGTCAAAATTTGAGTATCTGAAGAAAACTACGAGCTTACAAGCGGCTTTATAAGTGAAATTGTTATTATTATTATTACAAAATCACATTTTTAGCTCTCCATCAAAACTGGTTGAAAAATTGGTGCGAAACTGTACAGATAAGGTTTGGGGTAAAGAGAAGTAGTATTAAATCCAAAGTTTTAAATCCGGTTTTGTCCCCGCAGACGGGGGTGGCCGGTGTCACCTCACACTGGCAGCAACCGCCCTTACTCCTTCCACTTCACCCGATTCAATGCATCCTCCACCCTCAACCCAACCCTCCTACTCTCCTCCTCCACTTCCTTCTTCCATGTCTTCCTTGGACATCCCCTCCTCCTCGAACCTCCCACCTCGAACTCAAAGGCCCTTCTTAAAGGCACTATCAGTGATTTGCTAAATCAGAAGATCGAAAAAATCATCAAAAATCAGATTTTTGCAATGTATGTAACAAGTGCAGGTATCATAACAAACCCTGCAAATGGTAAGACCGGAAGCAACCTAATAAGGACAAAATCGGAAATTTTAGTCATTACTGTCCATACGGGCACTTACTACAACACGTAATTGAATGGAGAATCGCATCTTGGAACACTGCCGTTTTCTTCCTTTTCTGTCAATTCTTCAGTTGGAAAAAGTAACTTATGAGAGTTCTACAGACTTATCCTTTACTTTTAAGCTATTCCTGCAAATTTCAAATATTTTTCAAATCACTGATAGTGTCTTTAAGGCATGCTCATCATCCTTCCTCAACACATGCCCATACCAACGTACACTATTCGTGGGTGTTTCCATAAGGTGACACCTTCTTTCTGACACCCTTAACGGAATAAACCACATAAACCGTGTGGTTTATTCCGTTAAGGTTTCCGAATTCATAAGGGTGTCAGAAAGAAGTGTGTCACCTTATGGAAACACCCACTATTCGCATTCGCTAACCAGTCCATCGCCTCTTCCAAACCCAACATCTGCATCAAGTCCTCAGTCTTCATCCTATCCATCAACTTCACCCCACACATCGCTCTTATCATTGCTCTCTCTGTCCTCCTCAGAATCCCCATCTCATTTTCGCTCAGACACCACGTCTCGCTCCCATACAGCATCACTGATCTCACACAACTCTTATACACCATTCCTTTCATCTTCAAAGGATATCTTATCCCTTGAAACAACTCTCCACATTCCCTAAACTTCACCCACCCAAACCTCACTCTAGCTGTCACAGCCACCTCGCATCCACCACCCGCACTAACCTTGTCCCCCAAGGTATGTGAACTCCTTCACAGACTCCACCTCATCACACAATCTTTCCTCCTGTTCCACCATCCCTCCAGCTCCCTTCTCGCATCTTCCGCACATAAAATCTCTTGCCAAGCTTGGGGTCACTCTCTTCATCTTTGTGCATCTCCCATGGATCCATTTCCCACATTTCTCACACCACACTGAGTTTGCTTTTACCCTCTTCCCACACACGCCAC
The DNA here is from genome assembly GCA_023653785.1 of Ophioderma brevispina. Lineage (NCBI taxonomy): Eukaryota > Metazoa > Echinodermata > Ophiuroidea > Amphilepidida > Ophiodermatidae > Ophioderma > Ophioderma brevispina. Next base: position 22,863 of record JAMKCH010010172.1, on the reverse strand, counting down.
ATGGATCTACCTTACTCACTACCACCTCCCTCTCCACCCCGCTCACCAGCACTTTTGTCTTCCCTAGGTTTACCTTAAGACCCTTACTCTCAAAAGCCGCCTTCCATTTCCAAAACTTCTCCCTCAGTCCATCCATTGTCTCGGACATTAAAACCAAGTCATCGGCATACAACATCTCACTCATCAAATCTTCTTTTGCACTCTCCGTCACTACATCAATCACAATTGCAAAAATCAATGGCAAAAGTACAGAACCTTGATGCACACCTATCTTCACCTAAAACTCCTCAGACAAATCAGACCCCACTTCTAACTCTTGTTAGAACCTTCATACAAACTCATCACTGCTCTAACCACTACTTCTGGTATCTCTCTCTTCCTCATCGCCCACTCCATCACTTTCCTCAGTACCCTATCAAATGCCTTCTCCAAGTCTACAAAACATATATAGAGCTTTTTCCTTTTAGCTCGGTATTCCTCTTGCAACCTCAAAATAAACACTGCATCTATGGTACCCTTCCCTGGCATAAACCCAAATTGCATCTCATCCACTTCCACTATCTTCCGAATCCTATTCTCTAAAACCCTCTCCACAATTTTCATTGCATGCTCTAACAACTTCACACCCCTATATGCACCACAACTCATTGCATCCCCTTTCCCTTTAAAAATTGGAACTACCACTCTCACTGCCCCACTCCTCCGGCATCCCTTCCCCATCTAACACTCTCTGACACAACTCCATCATCACACTAATCCCTATCTCTCCACTCGCACTAATCATCTCAGCACTCACCTCTGAGGGTCCAACCGCCTTTCCTTTTTTCATTTCTCTTATTGCCTTCACCACTTCTTCCCGGCTGACCCTCTTAACTGGCCCTTCCACCACATCAGCCTCTACCTTCTGATGCCACTCATTCTCATTCATGATTCTCTCCATATGCTCTTTCCAGACTCTACCTCTATCTCCCTCACTGAAATTCAACTTTCCATCACTTCCTCTCATACATCTTCCCCCAAGAAGGTTCTATCAAGACAGTGGTGGCACCAGACTTCTTTTTCTGGGGGAAAAACGGAGGGCAAAGTGAATTTTTGGGGGGAATAGTGAGATTTTAGGGGGGCAAAACATCCAAAATGTGAGGATTTTTAATCAATTTTGTCCCCAAATCGCTGACTTTTGCCAAAATTGTGGTTTTTTTGCCCCAAGCCCCCTTTTGGCACCGCCACTGTATCAAGATGAAATCTTTATATACTTAAATCGGGTTATCCCCCTTTAAATGTATTCGCTGCTGATTGGAAGAGCCTAAGTCTAGCCAGGAAGTACTTTGACATAACAATCAAGGTTCTTACTGCTATAAGTAGCACAATTCCAGACCTAATTGCCATAATAGGGAACCAGTACAGCCATGCAGTCAGCAACAGGCATTTCCGTAAGGTAATCCACTTTTTTCCGACATACTTATGAATTCGGAAACATACCTCATAACCCCTGTGGTTTATTCCATTAAGGTTTGAATTCATACGTGTGTCAGGGAAAGGAAATGGGAAGATGGATCACCTTAGGAAACAATCAGGCTGGTATTCGAAAGGGAGTCTAACTTTAGACCTGGGTTTAACCAGGGTTAGTCCTACATGAGTGGACTTTTCCTGTCAAAATACTGTGTATAAGTTAAATGTAACAGGTGAGAAAATTCCTCCTGGGGATGGGCCAGAACAGACCATCCTTGAGGAATTTTCCCACCTTTACAAGCACCTTTAAGAATATGTTGAAATGGAAAAAAGGTCCAATCATGTAGGATACCTTGGTTTAAACCCAGGGACTAAGTTAGACTCCCTTCAGAATACCAGCCTTTGCAGCGTAGTATAGCTATTCTTATGTGTGTCTTTTAGCATCTAGGTTCAAGTTGGCAGTGAATACCACATAATCCAAGGTTGTATGATGAACGCTATGGTCCGTATTCCAGAAACTGTAGCTAACCACGATTTTAGCTTAAAAATCGCCGGAATTTTAAAATTGTGTTCAAAAGTGACAGGAGGGGAGATTGTTTTTAGGAGAGAACATTCTATCAAATTGCACTAATAGTTGTAGACCACCTACAAGAACGTTTTGAAGGTTATTGAACAAACAAGTACAAATGGAAACAAAGACTTTGTTTTGAAACGTGGGCCTGTTATCTAATAGTCCCTATAAAAATCCGTGCTTTGAATTTTTGTCATGCATGACAGAAATACTAATCATCTTATTACATAAAGATGGCGTATTAAGCTTTTTCACTTGAGGTGTGATCTAATTAAATTGGTAAACATTCCAAATATGCAAAAAAAACGGGTTTAAAAAAATGGGGGCGCTTCTTTCGGAAATGTCCTCATGTCTCTTTAAACAGCGACCTTTAAACATGGAATAACCCATCATTGTTCATTTATGAACTTGAGTGTATAAAAGACCGTATTGTGTTTTAATGGTTGGAGCGCACAAAGTGATTGTATCATGGTCTTTTCGTAGCGTTGAAGGTGGTTACACCCACTGGAGGAGGAGGATTAGGATTTCACGACACCACCAACACTATGTGTCATGTAGTGTCATGAAGCTTACTTATTTACAATTCATACATCACATACACGTTACATTAGGGGAAGAAAGCCCAGTTTTAGAATCAGGACGAAATGGAGTAACCAGAGAAAACCGTGAGGCTGGTGGGATGGAAACAAACGCACATGAAATCGCAGACCCGACTGAGGGTTGAACCGGGACCACAGTGGTGAGAAGCTAGGGAAGACACACTGTGCTAAACCCGACCCCCCCCCCTACACCACTGAGCGAGAATGTAGTGCACCATTGCTGTTGTCAATTTGACAGTGCAATGGGCTGTGCACTTGACGGAAACACACACTAAAAAACACTTCTTAAAACTGTCCCGCTTTTTTTTTTTTTTTTTAAGATTTTTTAGTTTTTTAAATTTTGATGTGTGTGTGGCAGAGTTAATTATACAGTAAATCAGTTCAAACATCCTGTAGGCATTTCTTTGCCAGGTAAATTACTTAAGTAACTGTTCACTCTACGCCATACATATTTTCATTCCTTTTATATTGTAAAAAATTGTCCGATAATGTTCAATTGTATACTTACTTAAAGGTGAACGAGAGATTTCACAAACCAGGTGTCCCTAAAAAATCGAAAGTACTGATTTTTGTAATGAAATAAGCTGTCGATCAAATATATCCCATCTGAAAAGGATTAAGCTGAAAATTGTTTCTTTGGTACAAAAAATTGTGAAAATTTCTAATTTCGTATAGAAGCAAATACGACATTCAGCCTGTTCTATACTGAAATATCAGCAAATCAAAATCACCTTTTTCTCTCTTTTAAGACATTTAGTAGCCAATACAAGGTATAAAATCTATTGTCTAATCTCTATGAAATTCTATTAGACACAATATTTGGGTACCTCAATATCTCTTGTTTCACCTTTAAACAAAGATTACCCTGCTTTTGCAGACATTTCAAAGTTCAGTCAGCATCAACAAACAACACATCAAAAAGAACAATGCTACACAAAAGCAAAAAAAACCAAAAGTCACTACAGAGGTGTGTTTTGATAGTCCCTATCCTGTATTTTTAATTTTCATGTATATCCAGGGCCATCTGGAAAGGTAAAACAATAATGTTGTTAACCCGTGAAAGAAAGCAACAAATCAATCTAACCCAATGGACCCGACAAAAACTGCCATCCAACTTCATGCAAATTAGCTAAACCTCTGATTTTCATTGCAATTTTTTTAAAATACCAGATAAAAAACATAAAACAAACACCAAAACAACTACAAATGTCTTATGAAAAAAAAAATAAATAAGAGCATGTTGTAGTCGGTGTAGAGAAAACATTGTGAAGTTCGTCTTAAAAATTTTTTTTAAAAATCTGACCGCCATTATTCCTACGTTATGGCAAACAAACAATATTTTTAAAGCCGAGTACAGTACATGCCGTGGCTGGGGATGAGTATTTTCAGTGGCACAAAGTTTGGGATGTCATCTGCCACTGCATAGAAAAAAAAATAATAGTAATATGCCCTGGCACAGACATCAGCACAAGAGCAACCAGCATTTTAAATAGCACCATTTCCTTGCGGAAATTCCGCACTATATGCAAGGAATAGCACAATTATTTTATGTCGTGCAATGTGGTATTCACCAATCCCATAAAGGAATTTCTTATGGGTTATAATACAATCTAGTGGAGATAGTTGTGTGCCTCCCATCTTTGAGGTGACGTGCATGTAAGACCCCCCCATTTTTAGCAGCAGTGCACCCAACGACCCTATATTTTTTTACAAATTTTAACCAACTGTCACAAAAGAACCCCTAGTTAGGGGAAAATTTGGAAAATTCACTCAACCGCCCCCTATTTTGGGTGAAATTTTTAGCAAAATTTTATTTCAAAAAAAAACACCTTTGGGGCAATTTGCAAATTGTCACCGCGGAAAACCCTATTTTGGGGCATTTTCTCCTGTTCTCACCCAAAGATCCCCTCTTTTGTTTTTAGTCTCTGTCACCAGAATGCCCCCTGCATTTCGAAGCCCCGCCTTTACACCCATGCCATTTTCATATGGATTTTGAGCAACATAGCAAGACCATTGCATGTTTTCAACACACCCACAGTCCCATACCTACTTACTAGAAGTTAAAATATTGCAGAATTCCCAAAAAGCTTTGGAAATTATACAAAAATGGCATAGACAAAATCTTTACCACTCAAGTGGAATTTTACTAGTCTAACATGATTAATTTGAAATTTCATTTAAATACACTATTTATCAACATTTCATGACTCCTCATTTAGGGAAAGGGTCACATTTCATACGCCAACACTGTTTTGACTCCGACGTTGTTTGCTACACCTAGTTTATTTAGTTGTGTACATTGGTTACTACCAATATGTTGACAGCATAGCCTAAAATAAGGACATTGCTCCCTCAGTCCTTTGGGCCGGTCACAAGTGTTAATGCAACTATATAGAAGGAATTGATTTTTTATCTATACTCCTGTGAAAAAATAATCCCCCATATACCTTCATAGGCTTGCATGGTTGGAAACTGAATGTTTCCATTTATATATTAATGGTACATTTCTTTACTTCACTGATTATGAATCTTCAATCATAAATGGGGATCATCTGATTTAATTATATTCATATTCATTCAAAGTTTTCATCTTGATACTAAACCAAACCTTAGTCCTTCTTAAAGATTTCACAGTAAATGAGAAAAATAGGAGCTTTCTTCAGACACCAAAATTTTTTTTTTTTTTTTTTTTTTTTTTTTTTTTTTTTTTTTTTTTTTTTTTTTTTTTTTTTTTTTTTTTTTTTTTTTTTTTTTTTTTTTTTTTTTTTTTTTTTTTTTTTTTTTTTTTTTTTTTTTTTTTTTTTTTTTTTTTTTTTTTTTTTTTTTTTTTTTTTTTTTTGGGGGGGGGGGGGAGGACATGCCAATCTAACAGCAACAGCGAATTCAAAATGGCATCAACTTCCGGGTATTAGTCTGTTTCAAAGACTTAAAGGTAGGAGAGGGCTCTTACGCATATTGAACAGTTACAGACTTGACTAAAGACTAGGCCTGGTCACGAATATTTAAATCTAAATGACCGTTATTGGAAATTACACTATTTTGCAGCGGGGTTAATCCACCAACCCCGACGGATTTTGAAGTAAATATTTTTCCCTAAATTATCATGATATTACTAAGATCTTTTGAAGAAAGGTTTAAAGAGACATGAGAAGATTTCCAGGAAGAAGCGCCCCCAATTTTTCTCGAACCCTGGTTTTTTACATATTTGGAATGCTTACCAATGTATTAGATCACACCTGAAGTGAATAAGCCGAATACGCCGTCCTTATATAATAAGATGATGATTAAGTAGTTTTCTGTCGTGCACGACAAAAAGTCAGAGCATGGTTTTCTATGGGGAATGATTACGATAGCTGGCAAATTCAAAACAAGGTTTGCTGTTTTCTTTTGCACCTGTTTGTCCAATAAACCTTCGAAACATTCTTGGTAGGTGGTCTACAACCGATCCAGTGAAATTTGAGAGAAATTTGTATCCTAAAAAAATCTCCTCCTGTCACTTTAAGAGAAGATTTTGTAAATGTCACTGGGACCGAGACTGCCATAGTAAATACATGTAGCAATTCACCAAATTACCGTTTGGAAATCCCCATTGCCCAAATCGAGCAGATCGTGTCCGACCCCACCCCCCTGCTTGGACCTATAAAGAAGGTTCATATATGACCCTCAAATGTATTGTTTTCCACCAGCAAGCTTGGAGATGCTGAATCAGAGACTATATAACTCTCGCGCGATTTTAGCCATGCAATAGATTTTACCAATGCACTGTACTATTGCACCGTGGTAAGAATCTATGTGAAATTGTTATATAAAACAAATATTGACTGCTTATATTCATGCAATAGTAAAAATATATCACTTGGACAAATTTTGAATGTTCCATTTCACTCGCCTGCGGCTCGTGAAATAGAAAACCCAAAATTTGTCCTCGTGATATATTTTTTACTATTGCACTCATAGGCAGTCAATATTTGTATAACACTGAATGGAAGAGGAGTCCATCAAACATCAAGATATGGTCCCTGAGCAGGAAATCTCACATTAAAGAGACACTGGCACATTTGAAAAATAGTGCACTCAAGATTTTTCAAAATTGATATCTTGGCATCATTGTAAAGCTTTTATATACATTAGCCCTCACCTGAAATGATCAAGACCAAATCAGGGCCTTTATGGGTAAATAGAAGGATTTTATAATAAAATGACTCAGGCGACATTTAATCAGCAGACGACGGACATGGACACGGATGAACACAAGAAAACACATGCGGGAGTTGATTAACACGAATGTGTAAAATATATCTCTATTCTTCCAATGACCTAGATTATTCTAAGGCAAGTCCAAAAAATTATGGTTACAGGTGTACTACCAACATGCATCAGTAGGGTTTTTTTGCACAGAAGTATACATGGAAACAAGAAGTAATTTGGGAGTGTGAAACCAGCTATCATTATGTAAGGTTGACCGTGGGTTGGCCAGAGAGGAAATCCTGTTCATTTCTCCCAAGTGAGCACATTAGAATATCCATTTTTTTGTTTCAGATATACTATAACAAAACCGGATTTAAAACTTTGGTTTATCTAACTAATGAACTATATGTGATGCGATCTGGGAAAACCCGCCACATGGTGCAAAATTTATATTTTGAGTTTTGACTATCATTGCAAAGGTTGAAATATAAAGTTTCCACGACTTTTTACTTCTTTCTTCTATGATACACATATCAAAAGTTATACCTTATACAATTTGACAAAAAATAAAGTACAACACAACAGATTTTAATGCCTTTTCTTTATTTTTTCAAAACTGTCCTGTGCGACATGAGACGGGTTTTCCCAGATCACATCACATATTAGCTTACAAATTAGTGTTGTGCTATTTAGCCAGAGGGTGTTTTGAGTCAATCCCACAATGCACCAGTTTGAGAAATTTCACCTCAATAGGGTCATGTGATCACATAAAAATACTATTCTTAACACATAAAACCCCCGATTTTAACGCTCATTTTAGCCCACTAAGCGTTAGTACTTAGGCATTTTGTGCATGATTTTCAAATGTCTTGTGGTTCTTAAACTTGTTGAACACTTTTTACCGTAAGTACTGACAACGGGTTCAGACAGTACGGTATAGGCACATGTATGCATCATGGGATTGATTGAAAAAACCCTCTGCTATTTAGCTAACAAAAATAAAACCATTTATAAGGCCCCAAAAAGTTTGCTTGCCGAAACCCGACCCACCCTAAAAAAACTGCGATTATTTTATACCAATTACAGTGTTGTCCTAATAAACGCCCCTGCCTAATAAACGCCCCCCCCCGACGATTTTTGGAAAAACAATTAAGAAAATGAGCTAAGCTTACCTAAATAACATGATTTAATGGCCGGGACTGCCATAAGTTCCCCCCCCCCCCCCAATATCATAATCGCTGTTGTGAACCGTAAACATTGTTGTAATAGTTTAATTATATGGAACTTTGACCTCGGGAGGTGCGAAAAACAGCGTCCCCTGCTTCCTTCGTGATTATGGTAATCAGCGAAAAAAGCGTAGGTGATTTTGCGGGATTTTTGATCATTCCATTTTTGACTGTAATAAACGCCTCCCTTTTGAAAAATGCACTGCCCGGGGCGTTTATTAGGAACAATACGTAGCCACAAAATAAAATGTGCCAAACAAAATACATGATTTCATTCACAATTAAAAAAATACCAACAGAAAGATGAAAAACATATCAAAATAAGAAAAAATACATCGTCTGTCGTCTGCCGTCGTGGTTTGTGAATGGGGCCAAAGGTCACATGAGGTCACCAAGGTCACATGAGGTCACCCCAACCGGCCCCCTCCTTTCCACCAAGTTACATCATCGTAGCCCTTGTGGAACTCACGACATGCAATTTATTAAGGGTTAACGTTTTGACCAAAGACACACAGACATACGACCAGAGTAATCCCTATGTGCCTTCTGCAATTTTTGCAGACGACACAAAAACAACTATACAAGTTAAATATTAGATCTTTGCTATGTCATTGAAAAAAAACTTTAAAGGGACAAGCAGTGATTTGCTGATCTGAAACATAGAAAAAATCATCAAAACTTGTATTTTGGTATTTTGTTACTGGCATAGATGTGCTAACATAAGCTGCAAGTGGTTGGCTTGAAATCCGTGTATTAAAGACAAGGCAGTACTTTTATCTGATTCTGTAATTTCTATATGTGCGTATCAAAATTCCAACTTGAGATAAAAAAAAGCCTTTCCGTGTGAATATCCCAGATTTATAAGCGTAATATTGTGCACCATGACCTGTACAGTTTGACCTCAAACACAAATATTATTGATCCTTGTTTATTCTGTACTGGTGTAAACCACAATCAGCTGTTTAGTGTAGAATTTGAGTCATCGCTGTATGTCTATTTGCAGGAGACGGTATGACAAATTTCCTCAAATACATTTTTTTCACTCTTTGGTGTTTTTGTTCCTACACCAAATATGAAATTGTACATGGTTATCTCTAATTTATAAGCTAAAAAAATACATTTCCACATTTTTTTATTCTCTTGCATTATCAATGCTTATCCCTTTGATAGTATTGTATTGATTTTAGAGTCGCATTGTTGTGAAGAAAAAAAAAAATGATCGACCGACTGACCATTCGTCCATTACGGCAAACAAATATATTTTTAGGCCTGAGGAATATACAGCATATCAATATTAAAACTGCCGTGCCATTTTGACTGTAGTCTGCGCAAGGCAACTTCAAAGAAGCAAAGGGCTAGGGGCCTATGTGTTGAGATATTTTGACTACAGAGCCCACCAGCCTTGGACAAGGATTTTGGAAAGGTGCAAAAAATGTGTCACAAAAATATTTTTGGCAAATATGCTGTGAACTATGTGGGAATTCATAGTATTTGTTTTCATTGCATTTTACCCCACCTTCTAGGAAGAAACTTTGCAGCCTACAAAATTGCTAACTGGACTGGTCACACAGCACTGTGCAGCATATTTGATTTTACATTGCAATATGTACCCAGGCATCTGATGAGACCAAATGTTTCCCCTTCTTAACATATCCAATATAAAGTTCAAAATTACATTAAGCTGAGGGTGTATCTTTTATATAGTGTACAAGGAGTTATTTATTCTAGATATAAGGCAAAAAAATCAAGTTTATTTCCAGTAGGTAGTCCAAAAACCTAAATGCAAAATGCACTTTTTTTTAAAAGTATTTCCCCAAAAATTTTCTCAAATTGGCCAAATTGCAAGTCAAAGCAGTTACAAATCATATTGACTGTCAAGTTATTAGTTTTTAAAACAAAAAGATTGATTTATGTTATCATTTTTATATGGAATTTTCTATATCTGAAGCTTTTTTTGTATAAAAAATGCAGACTTTTTCAGAAAATGAAATAAAAAACAAAATCCAGTAAAATTGGCTCCGAAATCAAAATGCGTGTGGCCTAAATACTGCAAAAATTATACCTGCAAATACATTGTATTTGCAAAAAAGACTACTTTGTTCCATTGTTATTTTGCTTAAAGGGATAAGCAGCGATTTGCTAATCCTGCAAAACACCGAAAAAAATCATCAAAATTTTTGTATTTTTGTTACTGGCATGAATACACAAACATAACCTGCAAGTGGTTGGCTTGAAATTCATTTATTAAGGACAAGGTGTAGTACCTTTTATCTGAGACGCCATCACTGTATGTCTATTTAAGAAAGACGGAATGACACATTTCCTTAAATACTTCATTTTTTTTCACTATTGGTTGTTTGTTTCTACATTAAAGCAGGTATGGAATTGTACACACTTATCTCTGATTTATAAGTTTAAAAAATGCATTTCCACACTTTAATCCCTTTAAATTCACAAACCTTGTGCATTTATTTGAATGACCTCCTGAACCTTACCCAACTGTGGCCTTGCTGGCATTTCCCATTGCCAAAACGATGTAATTTGATTCACATGATTGGCTGCCATTATTGGTTGAATGGACAGAGCCAAAAACTGAGGAAATGTAAAAAAATAAAATGACTAAATCCAAAACAAAATGAAGCTTAAATTTTGGAAATTATACTCTTAAATCTAGATAATGGCCTTGCTTGAATGGAAAAGAGCGACATTTGCACAAGCCGTTCAAAATTTATGACTTTTATATAAAGCAATCTTCTGTATTCTCAGTTACCTAAGTAGATAATAATAAGGCTAGGCTCTTCAAAGCAAAATTAATCTAATTTGCTTGAAGGTGGAACAACATTTTGCATGTAAATATAGGCACGATCTGTTTCAATCCAAACCTAACTGATTTACAAAAAAAGAACTCGTGCATCGGGCCTTTTTTTTTTTAAAGCTACAGCAAATATTCTAGTACCCAAAACAATTTGCCTCAAATGAAGGAGATGGCACAGATATTACATAAGATTAGATTGAATCATGCCACATGCACCTTTATTGGCTAATGAAAGTTGATGCCAGTTTCCGTCATTTTTTTTCATGACTGATGTGGGTGAATGTTTCATTATTCTTATTTTCAGATGTTCATTATTGATGCCAAGTTAACTGCAGTATCCTTTGTTTTGAGACACGAAACACACTTCTTTAGAAAATGGTATAAAATTAAAAAAAAAACTTTGGTACACATAGTTCGAAGTGCTTTGATTACCGCACTTCTTTCGAAAAGGTTTGCATACACCTGTCTGCAGACAATTTTGCCACCTACAATCAATGTACATTGCATGACAAAATGGAGGAGGAAAGCAGTAAGCCACTATGTTGTCTCTGAGACATAGTTCACGCAGCATTTTGCCAAAGACTACCCTATCGTCAATCGATCAATCGGGGTTTACTAAGAAAAACACCACCAGGAAAGTGTAGTGTAAGGAGCCGGGGGGGGGACCCCAACGTAAATGGTTATTGATCTTTACTTAGAAAAGGACATTTCCGGATGCTTATAACCCCCCCCCCAACCCATCGTAAAAAAACAGTGTGGTTAAAATGCACACTCGTTGAGTAGATCACGTTTTTTTTTTTTTGTTAATTTATATAACAATCGTTTTGTCTTAACCAGTTGGAGAAAATATGAAATAATGAATATTTGGAAATAATGAATTATTTGATCGGCATTCTCTTTCTGACCGGAGTTGGGAAACGGGAAAATGGGAATCAACTCATTTCATTAGCCTTATAAGCAAAAATTACACACAAAACCTCAGAGACCGAGGCGGTTTTGGGTTACTTTTGAAAGGTTTGGGATTGTAACTTTGGTACAAACCCTCTAGGTTCAAGACTCCATCAGCACTCGGCACTTTGCAGTAAATCACTTCAACGTTTGCTGCTTTCTTTTCAATCCAGAATTTTTGCAGCATATGATTTACTTGGGCGTCTCTCACAGATTTTTATTCATAAACCATTTAAAATGAACATCGGAAATGTTTGTAGTTTCAAGTCAAGCAACCTTTAGTGATCAAAAGGAAATTCAATCACATGAGAGGTTCAAATATAATAAATAAAATATAATCAAATACCACATGAAATAGCATTTATCAAGATACAAAAAATAAAATAATGGTAGGAAAGTAAACGTACGCGGCATCCTTATATGCATCAACATTCACAAGCAATAGCTTGCCAGTGAGTGCATTCATGCAAATGCCCAACAAAAATTAGTGTAAGTGCTGTGCCCAACAGCTTATGTGCGAGGATATCAGTTTGAATAAACTGAAATTTGTAAATTGAAAAAAATAAGGTCTATGCTGTGTGTGTGTGAGGGTGTGTGCGTGTGTGTGTGTGTGGCGTGCGTGGGGGTGGGGTGTGCGACATTTTAAATTTATTTCGTCATTAGGGACCTTAAAATTCTCCCAAGCTCATTAAAGGAGGATGACCCAAATTTTTTATACAACATTTTCATCCTTGATGGGACTGACCTTGGCCTCCATTAATAAACCACCTTGTAAAGTTTCACCACCGGGACTATTTCAATCCGACTGTGGCTATAAGCGATAGGAAAACTTGGGATTTTTGCTAGGCCCTAGAATACTGTGTAAACGAAATATTGGGGTCGGCCAAAAACACCTTTAGCTCTAATGATTAAGAGGGGGCAAAATTAGGAAAAATTGGAGCTTTCTCGGTGAAAGGCCTATAGCAATCGGGGCCATGGACCTTCCAAATGTATTAGTTCTTAGAGACCAGCACATTACATAATGAGACCCCACAACCTCCCCTCCAGGAGACACCCCACTCCTCACCTCATGAGACCCCAACCCCTTCCCCGGGCACCCCACCCCTCCCCGAAACCCCACCCCCTTCCCCTCCCCCAGGGACACCCCACCCCTCCCCTTGTATATCCAAGGTTACCGTTTCAGCAAATACAGCTGATGCACATTTAATTAGATCCTCACCACACAAAAACGTTCACATAGCGAAGGGAATTTGTATAGACGATTTACCGTTTTAGCGATACATTCAATTATGCATACTATATTAGCTTCATTGCATACATAAGCCGCAATATCACAAACACCACTTGTCCAAATGGCCAAAGATAGGCTTCATGTAGTGAAGGGATTTTGCGTATCCGAAGCCACCATTCAAAAATACGTTTACGCCGATTTTCATATAATTAGCTCATTACATTGGCATATGTAATTTTCCCGACATACGCCCTAAAATCCAAATCAGGTCGAGAACTCTTTTAACCCGCTTCCTTCCAACCAAGTTACATCATTGTAGCCTTACGGAAATTCCACATAAAATCGTATACCCACAACAAAGTGGTTAACATTTTTATCACGACGAACGAACACGAACGGGCAAACGAACCGGAAGCTGATCATTATAAGCCCCCCGTTCCGAAACTCATTGGGGGGACAAGGGGACAATAAATAGATTTTAAAAAGATGTCATTTGAATTAAGTTCAATTCTCAATTGGAAACCAACATTTTCTAAACAGGTTGGAAAATTAGTCAAATTTACTCAAACAAACTAAAGGGCCAAATTTTTTCCAAAATTTGCTTAAAAAGTCAAAATTCTAGGAAAATAGAATATTGTGTTAAAAATTTGGGCACCAACTCTGCATTTCTTCTGGTGTAGCTCTATGGGTCCCCTTTTCGAACAATAATGGTTATAGGTATGGGCTGCCTATTTCCAGGGACTCTCGAGGGAGTCATGAACCAAACTTGGGACAAATTGTGGGGATTCAACCAAGTGGGCCCCCTGACGTCAAACAAAGGGTTAGGGGGACACCCCCTGTAATAGGCATTAAATAATTTTTGCACTTTATTCCATGAAAGCCTAGCCTGTTACCTAGTACACAGTTTAGCCCCTGTATTTCCGTGTTACCTAGCCTCAATCTTTCTCCTTCGGCCTTCGCCGCTTATTCTTCTTTCTTTAATGTTTCCCCTTCTTTCTTTACGTTTTCTTTTATTGTTCCTCCTGACCCCTCCTCCTGACCCTTGTTTTAGCCTTCTCTTTAATTTTTTTTTTGGGTCTTTTATTACTGGTTAATTTTGACACTAAGAGCAACAATGCCAAATCAAGAAGAGAAAAGAAACAAGTATTGAACCATATTGAAACCACCCTTTTCACTTATATGAACCAAATTTGCCATGTAAGATTAGGTACAGGTATTATAGGCTAACTGTTCAGATATATGAAAATCTCAACGTGTTTTTGTTACGTCGGGTGGGGGTACGAGGTTTTGTGCTTCATGAAATTGCCCTTTCCAGGGCTATAACTCGGGAGATTTGAAATTAATTTTTGGTATATTCAAAATAGTCAAACTAGAACTAAAGATAGTCACCTAAAATACTCAATTCCCAAGGTTGAGATAATCAGGTTTTTTTCGTTTTTGATGTACGAAAATATTTATGCAGTGTTTTTTTTTCTAAAAAGTAAAAAAAAAAAAAAATGTGTATAACAAAATTCCAAAAAATAACAAAATGTTAGTACAAAGTTGTGGATTTTTTTTGTTTTCCTGAAGGAGGTCCCAATTTGAGGTTTAGATATTGCACACAGGTGATTATTATGTGGACAAAGTAAATGCAAAAAAAAAAATATGATTTAAAAATTCAGGGAACCATCCCAGAAATCTCTGAGTCGGCCTTAAAAAAACCAGGCACATAAATGCATACACCACAGACCGGAGGGCGTATTGAGTCTTATCCCCACAATGCCACAGTTTCAGGACAATTTCTCTTCAATAAGGTTATTGTGATCCCACAAAAATCTTACTCGTAACCCTGACTATTTACACTCATGTTAGACCACAGGGTGGTAGTCTTTTTTTTTTGCATGATCATGAAAATGTCTTATGGCTAAAAACTTCTGGGAACACATCAGTTAAGTATGGAATGTCTTAGTAAAGGCCTACATATCGCACTGCATGTGGGATTGCTGGACAACTCTGCACACACAATGACATACAGAATTTGGATGATGTGCCTCCGGTACTAGTGCTGGCGACACAAAAAATGGTCAACAAGGTTAAAACAACAGAAAGTTTTGATGTAAAATTGACCAATGTCTATAGATCAGGTTACAAGCAAAAGGAATTCATATATCTCTGTTTACAAGAGAGTGAAGGCCATTTGTAAAATTTACACTGCTTTAATTTGTGGGACTTGTGACGCTTAAAGGGATTATTAAGCAGCGATAATAATGCTTTTCACACTGAGCCGGTGATCATCGACTTTTGCGACGATTCGCTATAGTAGGACTTCAAAACCAGCCACCAAATTAATTATAATACTTCGCCAAATCTGACACACTATCGCTGTTATGCTTCCACAAATAACGCACCACATTCGTGCAATAAATGCACCTACGTAAGAGTCTACCCGCCACGTTGAATTTCATGATCCAGGTCCGTTATTTCATGAACGGAAAAGAAAAAACTCACAATTTTTCTGTTGCGGAAACAAACCAAGGTTGACAAGTTATATCATTTAAAAGATTGGGCATGTGACTTCGCATTAAAAAGTCCAATTACAACCAAACTTCCGAAAGCCTCAAAAAGGAATATTTCGTGAAAGCGGCCTTCTCATTAAACTTTTTTGGAAAAATTTACACCGTAACTAAGGCGCTATGCGCATGTGGGTCTAGTATTCAGAAAACGGATGCATAGTCTTCAAAAACGGCGATCGATCGCCAAAGTGATCGATCACCGGGCTCCGGTGAAAAGCATTACGATGAGAGAATCGAAAAATATGTGGAGGGAAATGGCATTTTTAACTTATATAAAATCAGGGTAGTATACCAATTCCATATAACTGCTTTAAATGTAGAAAACAAACCACCAAATAGTGAAAAAAAAATGAATATTTGAGGAAATGTGTCCTACCGTCTCCCAAATATAATAATAATATAATAGCAGAGATTATCATAGCACCTTATGCTATTGGCCTCAAGCGATTTCACAAATGGTCGCTGCTCACTGTGGCCCAACCCACATACCATAACCATTAGATAATTTCAAGGGATGCAGGAGATCGGGATCAGCGCTTTCCCATGTCAGCAAACATACATCGTGATAACCATCGCAGCCAGGACAAGCTTCCACAATATCGCAGGGGTAAAGTCGTAGGGACAACTAAACCTGTTTTTGTTAATTTTCTTGGCCAAGGGAATTACAAGATAGCTGAAATCTCACAGGGCTCGAAACGCACGCCTATACGCATTGGATGAGCATACACCGGAGCGGCGAGCGCGTACCTGATTGAACTATCTTGTCCGCTTGACATTACAGCGAACGGCATCTCAAAAATCTAACACAAAAAACAGCTTATTGTGGTTTACACCAGTACGAATAAAAACCAGATCCATAATGTTGTGTTTGAGGTCAAAAACTGTTTTGGATCATTGTGCACAATATCCACAACTGGAAAATATACGATATTCAACGGGGGGGAAAGGATCTTTTTTTTGATCTCACGTCGGAAATTTTGATACTGGCTGACACATATGAAATACAGAATCAGATAAAGCGTACTGCATGTCTTTAATCACGGATTTCAAGCCAAAACACGTGGCAAGTAATGTTAGCACATCCATGCAGTAACAAAAAATTATAAAAAATATGAATTTTGATGATTTTTTTCGAGGTCGGCTAGCAAATCGCGTGCTAATCCCTTAATGATCTCAGCACAGCCCATGGTTATTGGCAGTTATGTGTTGCAGGTAAATCAGACAATCGGACTCAAACGCTTATTATCAAAGTTGTTTCACATTGAAAATGAAAAACTTTATATTTGTGGAATGTGATAATTAAGTTGTTAAGGAAAAAAAAATGCACCAATTGTAATATTATACGTAGAACATTTGAAAAATTGCATTATTTTTGCATGGTGTAAAAGCTTTATATCAGTAAGCCCTCCACCTGAACTTGATTACGGCCCAAATGTAGGTGATTCCACGGCATCACCTGTTTGGATGGTCTGTGTCGGTTTTAATATGAAGGGAGACGGGAGTCGGCGGATGAATACAAGTCTGTATTGATTTTTTTTTGCTTTATTGATGATTTTGCATGGGTTGTTAAAGCTTTAATTAATAAAGCCTCACCCTAAATGTTACGCCCCAACGGTAGGTGATTTCACACGGGCATGCCAGAGACCGTTTGGAACTGGTTATGTGGTTCGGTAATATCAATGAATACAAGTCTGTATTGATTTTTTGCCCTTACTTTAAATTAGTTGAAGTAACATTTGTTTAAAATTTTACAAAAGCTACCAAACCAATCCAGGATAATGTTGAGCCACTGAAGGCTTGAATCAATGCACATTAAAATAACTTCCAATTTGTAGTAACTTGAACACTCCAAATTCAACTCAAAGCAACATGATAATGAATTTCCAGGTTCATTTTTTGGTAGTCTTGTGAATTTTGTTCCTTGTTAGACTATGCCAAAAAACACAATGAAAAAGAAATGCAGGAGAACTATTTGCCTCTGCTGAGCACAAAGTGGGAAGATGGGTGACCTGATCATGGGTCGACTATGTTTGGCCATAATGCATGGAAACATTATACCAAAAAATCTGATTACAAATTTACTGAGTTAAATCGGTCCAGTGGGGAGCCGGTCCGGCGTGCGCACCGTCCGGGGGCGCGCGACCCGATAAGCAAATATATTTAACTGGCCCTAGGACTGTATGTGTTAATCAGTGGCGTAACCAGCCTTTGGCCAAATGGGGGGGGGGGGGCTGAAGGGAGTGCCAAGCGGTTTGTTGGGAGCGGGGAAAACAATGTTGGGGGAATTGGGCAAAAAAATGTTGGGGGGTCAGGGAGGGGGGGGGGTTCCGATCCATAGGCGCACTGTACAAAAAGTCAGTTCATTTTGGGGGGGCTGAAGGGGGGGGGTGGGCAAGGGATTGTTTTGGGGGGACTTGCGGCCCCCCCTGTCCCCCCCGCTGGTTGTTACGCCACTGGTGTTTAATTAATGTTCATACATCAAAAGGAAACATTTCAAAACCGTAAAGTGCAAAGAGAGATTTTGAGGCACCCAAAGCAGGGCGGATCCAGGATTTGAAAAAACTCAAAATTACCGGGGGCTGAAGGCTGAAATTTGTCCAAAATGGGCTGATTTGCAAGATTTTGCAGAATTCCGGGGCGCGCGCCCCCTCCCGCCCCCCCGGTCCTTAGATCCGCGCCTGCAATTATTGTGTCATATTAGTAAAATTCATAAGATTAGACACTCCATAGAGTTCTTACTACCCATGTGTTTTGCTACATACCTGTCCTTAAAAGCACAGGTGATCTTTGATTGCTTATATTTCAATGTAAACAGGCCTATTTTCGATTTGACACCTATACCAAATTAGAAATTTTCACAATTTTTGCACCAAAGAAGCTTTCTCACTTAATCTTTTCAGAGGGGGATATTTTTGATGGAAAGGCTTTACATCAGGGCAAAAAAATCAGTACTTTCGAATTTTTAGGTAGTAAACATTGATTGTGAATCTCTCGTTGCTTCCCTTAAAAGTTCACTGGGATAACAGAGAAAAATATTAACTTCAGTACTGATAAAGCGAGGGCGAAGCGAAGCTCTTATAGACAAAAACGCGTATGTAAAAATGACAGCTATGAAAATCTATAGTCTGACAGGTTTTAAAAAAATACGACCCTCATTTGATCCCCTTTTCGTTCTTACCCTAACTCCTACGGAATTATTAATCGCGGGGAACTAACAGAATTCGCCATGTTAATATTGAAAGTTTTCATTTGTAGGTCCGCTATTCAACAAGTAATTTGTTTTAATTATCCATTCTGTTGGCTATTGTGTTTGCCAAATTTATTTTTTATGTACTTGTTTTCTAAATTAAACCTATGTAATGTTTTGTGCTGATATTTTAAAAAACAGCTTGGAATAATTAAATACGATAAATAAATATTTTTAAAATAAAATAATAAAATAAAATTTCACATAGATGGCGCCCTTTTTAAATTCGTTTAATTCTTCAGGGGACTGAGGGCGGCCAAGAATCCTAATTTTAGATGTTGTCATTGTTTAACACGTAAAAGGGAGGAATACGGCAAACAAAATTTTTTTTATGACAGCTGTCATCAAAGTAGAAAGAATAAATAACACGATCTAAACCAGGGGGGCCGGACACGATTTGCTGGATTGGGCATTCTCAAAACTGATTCGATTTACAACAGTATATGCATTTAAGTACCTAATTTGCAAAATGTAATTAGCATATTTGACCTATTTTCTGATTTTCCATTGACAATTTGTGACAAATATCTGGAGAAAGTCACCCAGGGCTGAAACTTGGAGGGATGAGAGGTTAACAGATTCTCGAACTGATTAGATATTACAAACATACATTGTCCTGGAGTATGGGACATTGTCCGGGTATGGGCCATGTCCGGGGGTATGGGACATTGTCCTGGGGTATGGGACAACGTCCTGGGGGTATGGGACATGGTCCTGGGGGGTGTATGGACATGTTCTGGAGGTATGGGACATGGGGCTGGAGGTATTAGCGAAA
Source organism: Ophioderma brevispina (assembly GCA_023653785.1). NCBI lineage: Eukaryota > Metazoa > Echinodermata > Ophiuroidea > Amphilepidida > Ophiodermatidae > Ophioderma > Ophioderma brevispina. The sequence continues at coordinate 3,262 of JAMKCH010010172.1, read as the reverse complement.
ATTGTCCTGGGGTATGGGACATGTCCTTGTATGGGGACAGTGTCCTGGGTATGGGACATTGTCTGGGGATATGGGACATTGTCATGGAGGTATTGGACATTGTCCGAGGTGTGGGACATTGGTCCTGGGGTATGGGACATTGTCTGGGGATATGGGGACATTGTCCTGGGAGGTATGGGACATAGTTCCTGGACGTATGGGAATCGTCCTGGAGGTATGGGGAATTGCCGGACCGGGTATTGGACATGGTCCTGGAGGTAGGGAACTTGTTCTGGGGTATGGAACATTGTCATGGGGTATGGGATATTCTACTGGAGTATGGGACATTGTCCTGGGGTATAGAAATTGTCCTGGGTATGGGCCTTTGCCCTGGGTATGGGGACATGTCCTGGGGTACGGGGACATTGTACTGGGGATAAGACATCTCCTGGGTATGGAGACATTGTCCTGAGGGTATGGGACAGTGTCCCGGGGATATGGGGTCATGGTCCTGGGGTAGGGACATTGTCCGATGGGGATGTGGGGAATTGTCTTGGGGATATGAAACATTGTCCTGGGATATAGGACAATTGTCCCGGAGGTATGGGCCGGACACGATCTGCTGGATTTGGGAATTTGGGATTTTTAACCGGTAAATTTAGGGAATTCTTGCGTGCATTTTATCCGGGCAGTTTCTGATGGCAAATATGACAGAAAAAGTGAATATGCGTGCTCGTCTCAGGTTCTTACTGCATCATTATTAGCTTAAAGTGGGGAAAGAGGCTGTCAATTGGTCACCCCACTTTTAAATTCTTAAACTGTTTCATCTTTAAAAGCACTTGCAATGATTCTGCAGAACATGAAAAAAAATATTGTAGTAATATGTCAAATGTTAATGTGAAAAGATACAAAAAAAATTGTGTCTATTATGAAACTTGGAAGGAAGAAAATAGCAGAGTATTTAAAGGAAATGTGAAGCCCCAATGATAATTGCATGTACTATTACATCAATCTTTAGCCCACGGGTGCTAGTCTTTTTTTTTTGCATGATCATGAAATGTCTTGGCTAAAAACTTCTGGACACGACTATCGTAAGTATTGACATGTCTTAGTAAAGCCTACATATCGCACTGCATTGTGGGATTGATTGACACCCTCTGCACACACAGATGCGACAGGAATTTGGATTAGTATGTGCTTCAGTATAGTGCTGGCGACACAAAAAATGGTCACAAGGGTAACAACAAGAAGTTTTGATAAATGACCAATGTATATAGATAGGTTAACAAAGCCAAAGGAATTCCATTTATATCTCTGTTTACCCAAGAGCTGAAGGCCAGTTTGTAAATTACAAGCTTAATTTGTTGGACTTGTGAAGCGTAAAGGGATTAGCAGCGATAATAATGCTTTTACATGAGCCGGTTGATCGATGACTTTTGCGATCGAACGCTATATGTAGACTTCAAACAAGCCACCAAATTCATTATAATTTACTTCGCCAAACTCTGACAAACATATCGCTGTTATGCCTTTCTAAAATAACAGCACACATTTTCTTTTTTTTTTTTCTTTTTTTTTGTCCAATAAATGCAATTACGCAAGAGTTATCCGCCTGTTGAATTTCATTAACCGTCCGGTTTATTTCATGAAGGAAAACTCACAATTTCTGTGCGGGAACAAACCAAGGGGTAACAAGTTATATCATTTAAAAGATGGCATGTACTACAGCATTTAAAAAGTCAATTACAACCAAACTTCCGTAAAGGCCTCAACTCAAAAAAGAATATGTCGTGAGAGCAGTGCTATTAAAATCCTTTCTTTGGAACAACTTTACACCGTAACTAAGGCGCGATTGCGCATGTGTGTATAGTATTCAGAAACGGCTGCAATAGTCTTAAAACCCCCCGGCGATCGCATCGGTGCAAAAGTTGATCGATCACCGCTCATGTGAAAAGGCCTTAATATGAGAGAATCGAAAAATATGTGGAAAAATGCATTTTTTAACTAGAATAAAATCAGGGATAAGTATACATTCCATATATGCTGTAATGAGAAACAAAACCCCATAATAGTGAAAAATGAAAGTATTGAGGAAATTTGTCATACCGTCTCCCCCAAATAATAATATAATAATAATAATAATAGCAGAGATTTATATAGACACCTTATGCCTATTGGCCTCTAAGCGCATTCACAATGGCTGCTGATCACTGTGCCCAACCTACCATAAACCAGTTAGCATCATTTCAAGGGATGCAGCAGATCGGGACAGCGCTTTCCCTTATCAGCAACCATACATCGAGATAACATTCGCAGCCGGGATCAGCCTTCCCAAATATCGCATGGGTTAATCGAGACAACCAAGCGGTTTAATTTATTTGTCCAGGAAATACACAAAAAAAAGATAGTGACATCTCCACAGGGCTCGAACGCCCGCCTATACGCATGGATGACATACACCGGAGTCGAGCGCTACCTATTGAGCTATCTTGTCCGCTTGACATACAGCGACGGCATTCAAAAATTCTACACAAAACAAGCCGATTGTGTATTACCCACCAGTTACAGAATAAAACAAAGATCCATAATGTTTGTGTTTGAGGTCAAACTGTTTTGATCATTGGGCCACAATATCACACTGACAATCTACGATATTCACCGGAAAGGCTTTTTTGATCTCAAGTCGGATTTTGATACGCACATATAGAAATTACCGAACAGAAAAAGTACTGCCTTGTCTTTAATACACGGATTTCAAGGCCAACCAGGTGCAGGTTATGTTAGCACCTCCATGCCAGTGAAACAAAAAATATAAAAATATGAATTGATGAATTTTTTTCGAGGTTTCGGATTAGCAAAATCGCTGCTATCCCTTTAATTATTCAGCACAGCCCATGGTTATTGGCAGTTATGTGTTGCAGGTAAAATCAGACAATCTGACTCAAAGCTTATTCTCACAATTTGTTCACACTTGAAAATGAAAACTTTCATATTTGTCATGTGATAATTAAGTTTGTCTTAAGAAAAATGAACAATGGTCATATTATACTAGCACATTGAAAAAAATTGATCATTTTTGCATGGTTGTAAAGCTTATTACATAAGCCCTCACTGAATAATGATTACGCCCAAATTCAGGTGATTCCCCGGCATCCACCCTGTTTGACGGTCTGTGTGGTTTTAATATCAATGAATACAAGTCTGATTGATTTTTTGCTTTATGATTATTTTTGCATGGTTGTTGTAAAGCTTTATTACATAAGCCTCAACCTAAATGATTTAC